>JAECUM010005603.1:0-74867 GCA_016617855.1 Megalonaias nervosa
TATATATATATATATATATATATCCTGGCTAACTTTATCTAGGAGATGATCGACCACTGTGTTATTGCTCAGATCGAGTAAACAATAAAATAACATATGAAATTAATGGATGGAATAACATAAATCTGAGCAGAAAAGTAGAATTGAACAACACGAGTCTCAGTAGGTAAAACAACAATTTTGATCAATTACATAAACTAAATGAAATTGAACATGATATTTAAATGAATCATTTTCTCTTAGAAATAGAGTGAAAAAATTTATGCGAAATTTAATTAGCCTTTCTGTTCCACCAATAAAAAATATTCATCATATAATCGAGTGACTGATCAAACTCAGTTTTCCGGTATGTCAGCATCATTTGGTTGCTTCCAGTCTTTTCCAAATCACTGTTGGTGATAGGTCGGCGTTGTGGTATTTCTTTTCCTTCTCCGTCTCTGTTTCTTTAGACCCTTCGGGCCAAAACCCATCCTGATTGTAGTCTGCGCTCTTATCCACTGTACAATACGGGTATGGAGCTATTATTTCCCCTGTGCCTTCCAGAGCCCTCGCTCGCTTATCATCAGAGAATTACTCTGTCTCTTCTCTGGTTCCGTAGTCTCTAAAATTTCCAGCCCCCCGGTCCCTTGGACTATTTATAACGGAAGAACATTTCCAACTCCCCCGGACTCGAGAAGTTCTTGCCTTGGCAGAAAATAACTTGCACTGCACAAAACCTCGTTGTATAATACTTAAACCATGAAATTTCGTCTGGGGAACACACCTCATTGTTTAGCTAAGCCAATCAGGATTACTTTCTCCAAACGCCAAAATGTTTGTTAACACTCCCAGCGAAGTCATAATAAATCTCTCTGGAAAATATAATTTTATGACACCTGATTCAAATAACCCAAGATTCCCACAATTTTTTTATCTGGCTTATATCAACTCTGTCATTTTCCCCTGTTCGACCTTACGTTAACATTGGCCTCTTCCATCTGTCCGACCGATATCAAACGGACTCTAATTAAAATTCACTTATTCCTTTAAACTAGAGATTAACTATTAAGGGCCAGGTTATTGCGAGCCTAGCCCATACGTCAATCATAATGTAACGCTGACAACGACAGAATGTACTGTGAAATATTTATCTTCAAATTTGCATATATATATATATATATATATATATATATATATATATATATATATATATATATATATATATATATCTCTATATATATATATATATTGTATGTGTGTGTGTGTGTGTGTGTGTGTGTGTGTGTGTGCCTGTGTGTGTTTTGAAGAATTGCAACAAAGTGAAGCATGAAGCTAAACACATTTAATTGATATTTATCGACATGTACATACATTTTACATGTAACTAAGAAACTATTCTCTGTGAATCAATTTCCATGTATTTAGTCATGGTTATTTCACATTGATAGATGATAAAGAATATGTTCATTCTTATTTTTGTAGCTATAGAACAATTCTAAGTCATTAATTATTTGTCTTTCCACTGCAGACTGGGGCATAAATTGAGTACCCCGTACGTATGGCCGGTTGGATTTGTTGGCATATGGAGTTAATTTAATCAGCACACTTTATATATTTATGATATTAAAAGAAATACGAAATATAAGAAACGAAATGAAAAGTAAATAACGGTTAGTTGCTTCTGATATCCATTGAATCTGAGTGATATGGTAATATAAGTAAGTCTCGTTTAATCTGCATTCACGAGATTCTTGCAGCTGGAAACATAAACCCTTCTGCGTCTATGCAATGTCTGATGACACAAACAACTTCGATTTCCAGCGACAACATCTGAAGGTATTTGGATGTCTGTAAGCTAGAAGAGGCTAAAATAACCAAACACAGCCGAGGAAGAAAGAACTATTCAAAAGAAATACGACAATATGAAATGAAAACGATATTTGCGTTACAGAAGTCGCTCGGCATGTAGAAATGTGGGTGCTCCCTAAGACCACGACAATGCTGTCAGCTCAGCATTGCGAATGATATCCGAGACGGTAGCTCAGTGAAATTTCACGTGAGCCTCTTAAAATGTAGCGGAAGTTACCGAATTCATTTCGCATCCGAATAATTTCAGTTTCCTTTTACGTGAGCCTCTCAGAATGTAGCTAAAGGACTCACGGTACTAATTCATTTCCCATAGTAAACCTATGCAAACACGATGTTACGGAATCGTGCCCCCCACTTTGTTGGGGGTGGGTTGAGTGGAATTGATCGTACCTTCTTACAAGGTGTCCGCTTTATTGGGTTATCGTTATCTAGAGGGTGATCACCTTCGGTGTTATTGCCCGGATCGAGTAAATATTAATATAAAGTATGAAACTTATAGGTGGAATAGATAGAGATCTGAGCAGATATGTAAAACATAATGACACGAGCCCCCGTACTTGAAAAAAACAAAACAATTTAATCAATTGTATAAAAACTGTGATAATACATTACATTAGGAAGATACACTTTTTTAAAATAAATCATTCACCGAATTTCAAACACGAATATACTTATATAAATAGCCGATATGTTTTAAATGATAGAATTAGTTCATCATAGAATCGATTGAACAATCGAAGTCATTGCCTTGTACAACTTCATAACCTGCTTATTTCCGGTTCATTCCAACTTGACTGTGGCTGTCCTTTTTGGTCCTTTTCCACTTTTCTTTTCTCTTCTCCAAACTCTCTGTTGCATCGCCTCTTTCGGCCCTCGAACTTTGTGTGGGTAGCTGGATACGTAAGTGCGTGGTACGTAGTTACTTGGATAAGTAGGTCGTGGATACGTTCCGTGAAGCTATTTTCCCCCTTGTGCTTTCAAGCTTTGCTCGCTTCTATCCCAGAATTTTGTCCGTCGTCTTTCCAGACATCCGGCCCCTTGGATAATTATTTTACGAGAGAATTTCTTCCAAATTCAACCTCGGAGTCTCCTCCATTTGTTTTCTCTTCCAGAAAAACGTAGACTAAATAAATTTTGCGATGGGACATATTAAAACCAAGAAATTCGTGTGGGAATCACGCCCCTTATTTAGCGTAATCAATCCAGATTAAATATATCTCCCGCCTTTTATAACTAGGCGCCAAAATTGTAGTCTGCGTGACCTCTAAATTTCCAAATAGCTGATCCTTGACAATTTCAAAATCTGACATTTCCGATACAAGATCGAAGTTAACCCTATTCGTCCAGTCTGTCTGACTGTCAAATAAACGAATACATAATCAAGAATCACTCCTCTCATGACACAGACATTAAAAATCCGTGCATTATGACGATTTAACACGCACTGGTCCCCATAAATCTAATTAATCGTTCACCTGCCCATATTAATGTGCACCGTTACATAGGCCCCACCCCCCCTTTGAAGAGTAAAATCAGGGATTTTTACTCTCCAAATTTTTGGAGATCTAATCTGATTCACTTACACGTCCTCAGGCGAACCCTTCACCTCAGACGTCCCTAGTCTACTTAAGCAATCAACCCCTATATTCTCGTTGCCCTTAATATACCGTACCTGGACTTGGTATTGCTGTAGAAATAATGACCATCTCATTAATCGTCCACTGGTCAACTTAGCTTGAGCTAAATAGGCGAGTGGTTGGTGGTCAGTTTCTAAAATAAATTTTCGTCCATACAGGTAACGTTGGAATTTAGATATCCCAAAGATAAATGTCAAGCATTCTTTCTCAGAGACTGAATAATTGCGTTCTGCAGTTGACAATTTCCTGCTACTGTATGCAACTGGGAAAAAGTGTCCGTCATGCTCTTGTAATAACACTGCATCTAAACCTTTATCACAAGCGTCAGTACGTAAGACAAAGTCTCGTGTCACATCAGGCAATTTCACTACTGCGCCTGACGTCAGTCTGTCCTTCAACGTCTGAAATGCTCGTTCACATGCGTCTGTCCATATAACTTTCGTCGGAGCCTTTTTCCGAGTCAAGTCAGTCAATGGGCTAGCAATAGCGCTGAAGTTAGCAACATAGCGACGATAATACGCTGCCAGTCCCAAGAAAGATCGAACTCCCGTCTTATTGGTCGGTCGTACTGCGTCCCTAAGTTGGTCGACCTTTGAACTATCTGGCGTTAACTTTTTTTTGCTGAGGGTATCACCTAGGTAGGTTAGTTTTCTAAACCCTACATGGCACTTATATGGTCGTGCGGTCAATCCCGTTTGTCGAAGTCGCTCTAAAACGTCTTTCAGCAAAATGATATGATCGTCCCAAGTAGCTGTCGCTAAGAGTAAATCGTCCATGAAGTTTGAAACTCCAGTTCCCCTTAACGGTTCAAGTTCTTTTCGCATCATAACGTGAAGACACTCAGCGCATTCTGGACCCCGAATGGCATGACTACCCACTGGTAGGTCCCATCTGGAGTTGCGAAGGCAAGGTTTGCTCTATCTTTCTTCTGAACTGGAATTTGCCAGTATCCCTTGGACAGATCGATTTTCGAAAAATACTTCGCGTTGGTCACCCCGGCAAATATGGACTCAGGATCAGGTAACAATTCTACCTGGAATTCCGTGATCCTGTTTAACTTCCTGTAATCGACGCAAAATCTGTGTGTACCGTCTTTCTTCTGTACCAACACAACAGGAGAGTTATATGCCGACTCAGCTGGTTCTATAACTCCCAAGTTTAACATAGCTTGAATTTCATTTCGGACAGTTTCTAATTTCGCATAGGGTAACGGATATGGTTTCAACTTCACCAGCTTCTCATCCAGTAGCTTTAGAGTGAACTCCTCCAACTCAGTCTTGCCAGGTCGTTCTGTCAAGACGCTTACATAGTCTTGGAGTAACGACTCCACTTCCTTACGTTGCCCTGACGTTAACGTCCCGTCAAGGACAACGTCGACGTACGTTTCTTCCTTCGTCAGAGGACAACTAGGGAGTACTTCCGCCTCTCCTCCGTTGTCGTCGGGTCCTTCAGTCACCACTGTAGCAACCACGAACTCTGTGGGTGTCTCTCTTTCACGGTAACGTTTCAGGAGATTTACGTGGTACAGCTTCTCCTTGTCTCCTACCCGGATACAGTAGTTCTGCCCACCCTTTTTCTCCGTTACCACGAATGGTCCTCTCCATGAGACTTGATGTTTGTTGTGCTCTAACGGCAGCAGCAACAACACCTTGTCACCCACCTCGAAGTGACTTTCCTATTCTTTTTATTGTAAGATTTGGCTTGACGCCCTCTTGCGTCGCGGAGATTCTCCTGAGCCAATTTAGAAACCTCTTCCAGCTTGTTGCGGAGATCAACAACATATTGGTATGTTGTTCGCACTTCCTCGGATGCTTGTTCATCCGTCCATATCTGTTTTAATACAGCCATGGGTCCCCTGACTGTCCTCCCATAGACTAATTCGAAAGGTGAAAAACCCAAACTAGCCTGTGGCACTTCTCGATACGCAAAAAGTATCGCCGGAAGGTATCGATCCTAATCCCTGGGTCGACCTTCACATAGCTTCTTCAGAGCCTGTTTCAATGTTCCATTGAAACGCTCCACCAAACCATTGCACTGCGGGTGATACGAGGTAGTTGTCAGGTGTCTAATGGACAGTAATCTATTTACCTCTTCCATCACCTGGCTCACAAACTGCGTCCCCTGGTCAGTTAGTATGTCCTCAGGGACACCAACTCTCTACCAAATTCCTAACAAGGCCTCAGCCACTGTGACTGAGTCAATGGTTTTCAAGGCCACTGTCTCCGGGTACCGGGTGGCGTAATCTACTATCGTTAGTATATAACGATTTCTGCTTTCTGCCGCCGGCTTTATCGGGCCTACTAGGTCCATCGCCACCCTCGAGAAAGGTTCGTCAATCAGTGGGGTGGTTCCTAGTGGCACTGGGCGATGGGAGGTCTTAGGTGCCACCCGCTGACACTTGTCACACGACAAACAGAACCTCCTAACATCCCCGTACACACCTGGCCAGTAGAATTTCCTCACTAACCTCTCTCTGGTCTTCGCCACGCCCATGTGGCTTCCAAGTAGACCCTCATGTGCTAGCCTAAGCACTTCTGCTCGCTTCGCTATGGGCACATCAACTTGTTTAAACGTATCGGTTACTTTCCTGGCGTACTGGTACCAAATACCACGTTTCGTCGCGAACTTCACCGCGCCGTCTGGCAATTTCCGTATGGACCCATCTTTTGCGTACCTGCGAACCTTGTTGAGAGACAGATCTTCCTCTTGAAGTTTCTTCAAATCGCCAGGTAGCAAATTGTTTATGGGCGAAGTCGTGGGTCTTAGCGTCTTTGACGTTGACCTTTGCTTCATAGCCCTCGTCTCAACGGACCCCACGTGTACAGGTGTACACGTCAAAGGGTTAGGCTGTGGAAACACATACCTACACCCTAATATTACTTCGTGAGACAGTCCCGACAAACACGCTGCTTGAATTCGCCCCTTTACATACGGCGAGTCAAGATCAATGTTAACGATCGGGAGCGAATCTTTCGTCCGGTTAGCAAACTGGATTTCAACCGTCTCGCCTCTGTAATCTCCAGGCTTGACATATCTACTATCTACCAAGACCGGATAACTACAGCCGGTATCAAACAGTACGGTTGCCCTCTCACCATTAACCGTAGCTACCGCTGTGTTAGTCAACTCCACTGTTTTCTGTTCCTTAACAGTTTTCGTAGTTACTGAATTAATCGTTGTCGGACGATGCTTCCTACAATCCTTAACGACATGGCCTGGTCTGTTGCAGCCGTAACACACCGGTTCACCTTTCTTCCCCGTGGTATCCTTCTCTGCCCCGTGAGTCTTCCCCAACTCACGGAAATGTTCTCGGCTGGGATTTCCGGTCCCTGGCCTCCCACCATTCTGACCATTCCGTCTTTGGGGTACCACCTCAGTGGTCTTTCTAATGCTCATCGATGCCAGGTCGGTCCCTGCCACCCCGGGTGGTTGGGCGCGAGTGTGCGCTCTCATAGCGCTCGGCCATCACGCTTATATCATCCAAGGTTGAGAATTCACGCTCCGCTAAGAACACTATTAAGTCTTTACTGTATATACTTAAGACGTGCTCTTTCAAAATTTCCTCACGTATGCCTTCATACGTTAGCGCGGTACCAACCATTTTCATTCATTTATCAAAAATTACGCGTAGGCGGTTATGGAATTGCGCGTGCATTTCGGTAGCTCTTTTCGATGATCCTGTAAAGAGTTTCCGAAACGTTTTCGCCGACAGCTCATAGTGCCGTAGTAGCGCTTTCTTAAAAGCGTCGTAGTCGTCTACCTCGTTCGGCGTCGTATTATGGTAGACGCTTTTCGCGGCTCCCTGTAAGAATGCCGAAACATTAATAGCCCACTGGTCTTTGGGTAGCTGATGAACCAGTGCCAACTTTTTCGAACTGCTTCAGAAAGTTGTCAATGATTTCGTCCTTGTCGTTGAACATGGGCATGGTCATCTGTATTGGTCGTCTGTCTTCAGATCGCCTTCTTCTGGGTCCTGAACGTTCGTTCCGGTCTTCACCCCTTCTGGACTCTGCTTCGACCCTCAGCCTTTCCATGGCTAATATATGTTCGCGTTCTCTAGCTTTCTCTTCTGCCTCCAATCTGGCTAGTTCGAACTCTCGTTCGCTCTCCGCTACCTGTCTGTCTTTCTCTCGTTCCGCTACCTGTCTGTCTTTCTCTCGTTCCGCTGCCTGTCTTTCTCTCGTTCCGCTACCTGTCTGTCTTTCTCTCGTTCGCGCTCAGCTGCTTGTCTGTCTTTCCTTCCGCGGCTAGTTGCTCCTTGTGTTCTCTAACACTCCGTTCAACAAATTCAGCTAACTGGGCCCCTTTGTAACTTTATTCGTCCTTACCAATCGACTTGAATTTTCTAACTAACTGTCTGTCTGACGCCATCCTGGTCTACTTGTACGGTGACACAAGAATTAAGTTCTTACCTACACTCAGGTTTTACTGCCCTACTCGAAAATAGCCCCAAACGTATTTATCGTACTTCTAGTATGGCCCTACTCAATTAAACCAGACTATTCCTTGCACCAACAATCCATAAACAGGCAGTATACCGCTGGAATGTCTCCCCAAAATCAGCGTAAAGCACTAACAAGGCTCAATTACTACTGCGGGGTTGGCCTAAATATCTCTTCTCCCAAGAGAATACAGAGGTAATTCTTCACTTTCCCTTCACAAATTTAGAATACGACCCGAACAGCAAGGAACTTGCCTCAATCCCTTACAACATTTTCATCACAATATGAAAAGAAATGGCAAGAAAATTGCATGCACAGAATATATTTAAAAAAATAAGCATACAATGATTCGATTCACTCTGATCGCTATTTCTTGAAAAGTATTATTGAAATTATCAATATTCAGATACTTATTCTATTCTATATTTGCTCAGACTCTTTACTCGAATAAAATGTTCTGATCCCTAGACGAGCGCCCACTTTGTTACGGGATCGTGCCCCCCACTTTGTTGGGGGTGGGTTGAGTGGAATTGATCGTACCTTCTTACAAGGTGTCCACTTTTTTGGGTTATCGTTATCTAGAGGGTGATCGCCTTCGGTGTTATTGCCCGGATCGAGTAAATATTAATATAAAGTGTGAAACTTATAGGTGGAATAGATAGAGATCTGAGCAGATATGTAAAACATAATGACACTAGCCCCCGTACATGAAAAAAAAAAAAACAAAAACAATTTAATCAATTGCATAACAACTGTGATAATACATTACATTAGGAAGATAAACTTCTTTTGAAATAAGTCATTCACCGAATTTCAAACTGTTATGTCTCGTGTGATGATAAACGAAAATGGAAAGGACCAAGAAGAACAGCCACAGTGAAGTTGGAATAAACCGGAAATAAGCTGGTTATGAAGTTGTACAAGGCAATGACTTCGATTGTTCATTCGATTCTATGATGAACTAATTCTATCATTTAAAATAGATCGGCTATTTATACGAGTATATTTGTGTTTGAAATTCGGTGAATGATTTATTCCAAAAGAAGTTTATCTTCCTAATGTAATGTATTATCACAGTTGTTATGCAATTGATTAATTGTTGTTTTTTTCATGTACGGGGGATCGTGTCATTCTGTTTATATATCTGCTCAGATCTCTATCTATTCCACCTATACGTTTCTCATTTTATATTAATATTTACTCGATCCGGGCAATAACACCGAAGGCGATCACCCTCTAGATAACGATAACCCAATAAAGCGGACACCTTGTAAAAAGGTACAATCCGTCAATCAATTCCACCAGCAAAACAATCCACCCCCAACAAAGTGGGGGCTCCGTAACACAATCCACTGATGGAACCCATCCTTCCGCAGACCTAATTTCACTGGATACCACGGACTTATCTTTGGAGGCTGTTTCTAGTCCTGTCGCTGTCAATGATCGCAATTCAATGGATGAGGATCCTGAATCTTATTCAGAGTCTAATTCAGACTGGTCATCAATCGTTAGAGTTGTTGTTGTTGTTGTTGTTGTTATAGGGTTTAACGCCATTTTTCAGCACAAGATAGGCTATACATGGCGGCGAGTATTAATGGTGGAGGAAGAACCCTGGAAAATCCCGGGAAGAACCACCGACCCACGAGAAGCTACTGGCAGGCTTTCTCACGTACCCACGTTAGCCGAGCCTGGACTCGAACTCACGCAGACAGAGGTGAGATGGCAGTGATCCGTAACGGTCAGCGCTTTAGACCACTCGGCCACTCGGGGCCCCTCAATCGTTAGAGTATGATGTCCAGGCTCTGAACGTGTTATATATGAATCTGGATCAGCTGGACAGTAAGCATCCTTGTCATGGTCAGTAAACAGTGACATATTGTACTGAATTTAATAAGATTTAATAAATTTGACATCCGATATAAATATCTTGTTGTTTTTCTTTATGTTCCATGTTTCATTATGTAAATAACTGTACTAAGGGTCGATATTCATATCTGACTGAATTTACTATAAGTCACTGAGTATATTTTGTATTTTTCTATGATAAAATGTAGGACCAGTTGGTTATGGACATAACCAGTAACATTTTCCGGTAACTGGTCCTTTTGGCTTGCATGAGGTTTTGGCTAGTTTCACACACTGGATGGAACAGTTACTTGTCAAAAATTTGGCTACTTTGCACCGCTATAGGTTATATCTTACATACTATGCAGAGAGGTTTAGGTGTAACACTGGACGGGACAGTTAATTGTCGAAAGAATATGGAAATCTTTTTTGGGGGTGGGTGGGTTATGAAACTGTCCACGTTCCATAACTGGAACAGTTATGTTTTGCTCAATAATCACTTTTGTTTTGTTATCTCGTTAATAATTCCTAAATGTGACGATCTGGCACCGCTGTAGGTTGTATCTTACATAATAGGCAAAGAAGTTTAGGTGTAACATTCACGCGTGACCCATTCCGTGCAGATGCTATGAAATATAGTTTTGTTTCACTGGAAACAGCAACGTGATTGAATGTTGTTGTTGTTGTTGTTGTTGTAAGGTTTAACGCCATTTTTCAGCACAAGATAGGCTATACATGGCGGCCAGTATTAATGGTGGAGGAAGAACCCGGAAAAACCCCGGAAAGAACCACCGACCCACGAGAAGCTACTGGCAAGCTTTCTCACATACCCACATTGGCTGAATCCGAGACTCGAACCCACGCAGACAGAGGTGAGATGGCAGTGATCCGTAACGGAGAGCGCTTTAGACCACTCGGCCACTCGAGGCCCCACGTGATTGAATGAGTTACGCAGGATAAATAGCGTAATTTAGAACATTTGGAATCACATATAACCGGGTATAAATTTACTAAAGTTATTGAAGGGAAGTCTAACATTATGAGATATAAAAATTGAAGGTTTTCATTCAATTGCATTGAACTTGTGGCTAGATGTAAGTGTCAACCTATATAATTTCATTGATTGATAGTTTGATTTTAGCTGTGTGTTTTGCATACATTGACATGTGGGAGTTGTTTTGTATTTGTTATTTGAAAAGTGATCAAACAAGCTAGCTTTCAAGATGAAGGGGTTGATATTGTTGTCTATATTTACTGTTTCTCAATTCGAATGCTGTCAGTGATTTCAGATGCGGAGAAGTGCTGCAATATATATATATATATATATATATATATATATATATATATATATATATATATATTGTAAACATAGTTCTAAATATAATGTTTATATTCATTATGTATGTTTCGATCCCCTGGTGATACAGTGATAAATGACAATTAAAAACATTCAATATCAGCAATATCATTTTGTTAGGGAAAGCAGACGTAGTCATGAACCATTTTATTTTTTCTTCTCTCACGGGCCACCGTGACTTGTTCAAGTTAACGATCTGAGCAGCAAAATGGATGTATTCACCATGGATATGATCTCATAATGACTCATAATTTCTAGCGTGTTTATAG
Organism: Megalonaias nervosa; assembly: GCA_016617855.1. NCBI lineage: Eukaryota > Metazoa > Mollusca > Bivalvia > Unionida > Unionidae > Megalonaias > Megalonaias nervosa. The sequence goes on from JAECUM010005603.1 coordinate 11,399, forward strand.
AATTGATTGTCTGCCAAATAAACGTACAGTTCATGCAGTTGAACTTTGCTTTCATAATGTTTTGATCGATTTCATTATACGCATCGGTTTAGGAACTCCGTGTCAATAGTTGTTTACAAGAGGCTAAGATAGAATCTTTGTTTGTCTGTCTGTCTCAATTAAGATTAAGATTAATGCAGATGGAGTATGAATCATACAAATATTTTAGACTCTGATTAATACGAGTGACATACTATTTTGTACCAATCTTGCAATATTTTCGTTCTAGTATCTACCATCGTGTACTTGAGTCGATTCACTTGGATTAAATATGCAAGAACGTTAAAGTAATAATGGGGTGTCTAATCACGTAGAGAGACATGAAGTGTTGATGCAGCATGTAGTTTATATATCAATCCATCAGGGACAAGCGGAGTGGTACTTACTGTCCTCAGTGTTCTTGAGTCGACTTGCCAACACCACCGCAGCGAGTTATACCTGCTATAGGCCAATTACTGGTTAATCGATGCTATAACAAGCAAGCAAATGACGTCTAGTACTATGATGTCTGTTTCTGTACGTACGTACTGAGCAAAATATCAGATTACTCAAATCATTTTAATTCCGTCCTCGACGTTGTTGTTGTTATTTTTCAAATCCGTTTTTGTTTATATTTGTCAAGTACATATGTTGAAAAGATTTTTGCTTCATGTTGTAATCTCTTTGGAAGTAAGGGATAATTGAAGTTCCAAATCGTGATGTGTGCAATTTTGTTTTGTATTTTCAAAAACTTTTCCATGTCGAATCTACTGAATGACACATCAGTTTGTATTAACGATTGAGACTGCACATCCTATCGTCAATGTTACAAACATACCGAATTCATACTCATGGAACGTTTGTTTGAGATTTAATTCCGACGATTTCACTTTCCTGCTACACAAATCTAATGAAAAGTTAAAACTGTTTTCAAACTACAATTACTGAAGGATAACATATAATACAAGTGTTGTAAAATTCTAATGTCTCTACTATAGTTCACTGGCTACCTTACAAGTTCACTATATTTATGGTGGACGTATTTATTCGCATTTTATTGCTATATTGTTTTCTTGGTCTAATACACAGTTTGCAAATTGGTATTTTCCCCGTGTGTGAACCTATCCTTCCTTCAGCAGGAATTAAGTCTTGCACTTTTCGTGTCTGTCTTCCGTGATGCTAGAGTAAATTAAGCAATAAAATTCGCACTACATGCAAAACGTCAGGGACAGCTAACTTCTGTGCATTAATTTAAGGGAATTTGTGAAGGTTCTGTTTATGCTCTAACATTCAAATACTCCAAAATTTAAGTGCGAACGCTTATATATGAACTAAACCTTCGCGCACGCAAAACTCTAAAACAACATAAAATTATTATTTAAATACGATTAAAAACATAATTTTATCCATTGTCACCCTTATATGATACTTCTCGTTTCCAAGTCTTGAAGCGTTACGGATTATCAAAGTCAAGTAGTGGCAAAAATGAAGACACGTGTTCTTTTGATAAGTATTTTGATAAATTCTGTGGAACTCAGTCACAGGCAACTAATACTAAAAGATATTTGTATCAGTGTGAATTTTGTAAGATGTTATGGCAACACATAACTGGGTGAATCTTGTCATGGTCAGTGTGACACGAAACAAATAAAATTGATAAATGGGCTTTGGTACAGTATTAAGTCAATAGGCTATGGTGTTTAATGTCCTTGGCTTGTGGCATGATTGATTTTTAATTATAATCTACCTCGATAACGGTTAGACACATGAACGAGGCAAGGTGAATTTGGGTCAAAGCATCGGAAAACGCCTAAGTTGAGACGATGCAGAGACTATTTTGTGGCATATGAAATAAGTGTCACAAAATAAATTTTTCCAGAAATCGTTATTAAAAAGGGCGGAATAGAGAGACTTATTCTAACTTCGATGGGATGTATTAATAATGGCGGTTAGATAAATCTAATCCTGATTGACTAAGCTAAATAAGGGGTGTGTTTTCACAGACACAAATTGAATGTTTTAAGGATTCTCTCTCGAAAACCTAGTCAGTCTAAGTTTCTGCGAGAAGACAAGAAGTTCTTAGCATCGAGGAAAAATAGCAAGTATCTTTTCTCCAAAAATGTTACACGGGACAGGAATATGGAAATTCGAGGGGCACGTAATCTTAAAGGTACAGAGCGATTCTGCAACGTAGAAGCGAGCGAGTCTCGATAAGCACAAGGGAAATTATTCCGTATATACAGCCATACAGTGGGCAAGGAGAAGGGACAACCAAATTATGGTTGATGACCAGAAAACAGGCTGTAAGAGAGAGAGAAAGAGGAGGAAAAACAATACAACGACTCCAACCTGCCACCAACGCTGCATTTAGAGTGACCTGCAAGCAACCAGATTATGCAGGCATTCTGGGCATTTGAGTTCGATCGCTCACTTGATTTCATGATGAAATATGTCTTATCGGTTTAAACAGAACGGCTAATTACAATTTTTTAATAAACTTTTTAATTATTTCTAAGAGAGGTGTATGCTTCACATATCATGTTCAATTTCATTTTATTATTATATGATTGATTAAATTGTTATATTTTACATACGGGGCTTGTGTTGTTCTATTCTATATCTCTACTCAGGTCTCTGTTTATTCCATCTCTAGGTTTCATATTTTATTTTATTATGTACACTCGATCTGGGCAATAACGCCGTGGTCTATCATCCTTTAGTCAATGATAAACCACCACGTAACAATATTGTATAAAGAAAAAGGATTACAATCAAATTTCGTATAAACTATATCCCTATTCAATATCGTCTGCAGTTTGGTTGAATGCTTTACATTGAAACCACGTGATATTTTAGTAAGTCTAAAATGATCCTTGTGTGTTGAAAATGGTTCTTCTGTGTTTAAAACGATCCCTGTGCATTGAAAATATCACAGAAGGATACTTAAAGACTTAAAGGAGATAAATTTCACAGAAGATATATAATTCATTCATCGAATGGACTCTCGGAAATACGGTGAGGACTAATTTGACCGTCATTTATATATAAAAGATTACTGTTCCGTGTGTGCTATTGTGCATCTGAGTTATTTTGCTTGTGTCTCGATTCGGTTTGATACATTCTGATCGACGGAATGGGACACATTTAAAGCACCCCTTCAACTTCGCCCTGTAAACTATTCGTATTCTGTCAGTTATCGCTAACTGCACAGAGTTGATGTGTACTTCAAAAAGAGCACATCGATTTGAAATTAAGCGTTAAGCAGTGTGCAAGTAAGCCAGTACGCCAGAAGGCAGTACGGTATACCGTACAATTAAAACACGTATTACTGGTACTGCTGATCCGGAAAGTCGGGGTCGGGTGAGGGAGGTGGGTGTGGTGGTAGCGTACCGGTGGCGGTACCGTACCGGTAAGAGTTATAATCTACTTGCACCACCGGCACTAAATCATGATTAAATCTTAAAATGGGCGTAACCCATATATTGCTTGAGGTGGAAGATTTACGCCCAGCAAGACGTTTAATCTTCATCTTCTTTTTTGACTAAATTTATCAACCAGTGCTGCCAGTTTTTAATATTGTATGAAGAATGGTATTGATGAACACGAAATTGCTTATGCATAGGAAAAAAAAACAAAAAAAAAAAAAAAAAAAAAAACAACAAAAAAAAAAAAAGAAAAAACAAACAAAACAAGACGGCTTGTACTAAAAGAAGAATTTTGGAGGTGGACAATTTCCTGTATATTCAAATATACACATATTGGATGCTTTTCCCTTGTGTGATGGTGATATTCTGAATGATAGTTTTTCTCCTACTAACTTTAAAACCTTTCATCTGAGGTAGAATCTCCTGTCAGTATTTGCGAGCGATATATCGGTTAAGTGGTTAATGACTTTGTTGTGACTAGGTGCAGTCAATAGCGAGAAATCAAGTGTACGAAGCCAGTAGCGTACTAACGGGGGGGGGGGGCGGGGGGAACAGGGCGGGTACCCCGGGTGCCAGATGTCTTTGGGCGCCAGAACCGATTCCTTGAACATTCTATTAAAATGTATTAACTAATTCCTTGAACATTCTATTAAAACGAGTATAATAGCGTCGAAAACAACTGTTCGAATCGTGTATGTGACCGGGTCAGCGTGCTGTTTCGTATCGTATACCGTGGCGACGCGTTCTAGAGTCTTCCTAATTGTACCGTCTCATCTCTGTACTGTCTTCGTACCTTTTCCAGTGTTGCAAAACAACATCAGTTATATGAAGCAACTTGTTGAGATGATAATGTAGATATGACGAGAAAGAGAGAGAGAGAAGGGGGAGAAGAGAATAGCAAAAACTTTAAAACTACATCATCATAGGGAGTTGTTTGTTGTTGTTGTTGTGGGGCTTAACGCCATTTTTCAGCACACGATAAGCTATACATGGCGGCCAGTATTAATGGTGGAGGAAGAAACCGGGAAATCCCCGGAAAGAACCACCGACCCACGAGAAGCTACTGGCAAGCTTTCTCACATATCCACATTCGCCGAATGCTAGACTCGAACCCACGCAGATAGAGGTGAGATGGCAGTGATCCGTAACGGAAAGCGCTTTAGACCACTCGGCCACTCGGGGCCCCCATCATAGGGAGTTGAGATGAAACAATGTAAACCTGGATAATTAACTCTTGCAAAAGATAAGATTTAAAATGTAATATTGTATTGTGTGCGAATTTAGATAACTTACAGTTTTAAATTGACATCTAGTGAATTTATGTATATAGCAGGATGTTAAATTTCGCTTGTCTAGCGAGTGAATACTTGTACATCTTCAGTCTTTACCTTTGGCCTTTTTCGATGCCCGAGTTGTAATTGATTTTGTTGATGATGATCATGAGATTCATGTATTTCACTAGAACCTTTCGAAGATAGAACAAGCTCTCAAAAGATTCTTCTAAAATCTTACTTTCATTATCAACCTATCCTGGCCAGTTAAACCGATATATTATGTTCACCCATATCTGGACTGGTTCCCATTCATCCATATCATTAGTACCGTGAGTCCTATATGCTCTTACATAAATCCATGTGCTAATAAAATATAATATACTGCTATTGCGGATTGGATGAAAGAGTTTTAACATACAATAATCATCATTGGCAGCTCAGTCTCGGGAGACCATGTGAGTAGCGCCCTTGGAGTGTTGTCTGTCTCTATACAATAATATATCTACCTTTAAAATAAAACAGTTTTTATACGCACTTTTAGAGCAGAAAAAGTATGTCATTCATTGTGTAATACGAACATGGGGTTTGCTCAAAGTATTACCGTTTGAAAGTTTCCTCTCTCCCTCCCTTCCTCTCTCTCATAAAATAAAATAATAAAAATATGAGCCCTCTATCTGTTTATCTATACGGTAAACACACGCTAATCCCAAGTTCACCCACAGTGAAAGTTTCATGTTAATAAGTGAAGTTATATGGGAGTTTCTGTATCGATATGAAAGATAAATTTCGAACCACACACATAGATGAGACAAATAAACGGCAAATACTACCAACATACTGACATAAAAGTATGCAACAAAATATTTTGAATAGGTCACAACTCTTGACTAATTTTCAAGAAATGAAGAGACTTTTATTGGATTAATAACTCGTACCTTCAAAGAATCAATGGCTTACTAGGCTAACATTGAAATAAAAGTAAAATAATACAAAAATGATAGTAATTTGCAGGTTACACTGGGTTCAGATATTTTTCTCCTGCACGCGTTCGATTCGGGCATTGCTCATACAATTCTCAGAAGGGGGCTGGGGACTGGACTTTCTGCCCCCAAAACAACAAATTTCCAGCCCTCAAAAAGCTTGAAAAAATTCTCCCTCTGATTTGACGACACAAAATTTAATATCTCCATTATATTAGCAGAATAGAATTAATTATCTTAAGGTAATAGAAAAAAAAATCTGGTTTGAAAGAAAATCCAAGGTGCCCAAATAAATGGTTGGTTCCTTTAGCAGACAGTTCTAGTACTCCGTAGATACATCTATTGCAGAAAAAGCAAAACTCTTGTAAAGTTTCTGTCACTTCATAAGTTAATACAGGACAGATGATGAATGAATAATTCTGCAAAGCTTCTAGCAGTTGGAACGCTCCTTATATTCTTAGACTGTTTCACAAATATGCTCACGTTAATAATTCTTTGGAGCCAAACTTTGGGTCACATTGGATAGCTAATTATTCTCAAAAGACATATTCAGAAAAACAGCATGACTGCATGCTACTCCCTTTTATGCATTATTATCCCCATACCGTTATAGCTGCATGCACTGAAAATAGATGAAAATTTCATTACAAAGGTGGCTGAGATGCACATACTTCGAACACCCATAATGCCATATCAGTGTCACATGGGTCGATGGCACAACCACGTAGAACAACCCTCTCAAAGTCTATAATTTTGAAGCTGAAGACTGCACCAAAACAGTGATATGTGACACATACTCCGGGGTTTTAAACAGTACATTGTATGCCCATCTGGTGTTCTTTCCCCTACCAATCACTTTGACGTTGTTGGATGTACAAATGGACATTTACATCTGTACCCATTAAGTGTGTAAAGGGGGTGTCGTGTGGTTGTCCCCTCTGTTAATTGATTTGGCGATCGTTATCTAGAGGATGACCTCCCTCCATGTTATTGCCAAGTGTGAGTGGATAGATAGATCATTCACAGAGAACTGAGCGAGATTATTGAGAAGCAATAAACAAATACGAGCCCCCTTAAATAATAAGAATAAAATAAATTTTAATTAATTAATACATAAACTAAAATTGCAATTTCAATCCAACAGATTTACATTAATGGAATTTAATAGCAGTGTTCAATTTACGGATTCGTTCATCATAGTAACGAGAGGTGAAAAGAGTACAGTGTCCACGCATGACTTGCATCACCTAGCGTCGTTCCTCTATTGACTTTGTGTATTCCACGTCTAGCGTGTATGCTTGGTTCTTCCTCTGACCCTTCTATTCCGAACTCTCTATTTGCGGACTTCCCTCTTGGACTGTCCTCATCGGATTCTCGGGGAGGGATATAGAAAACTGTTCCTTTAAATGACAAGATTACGACTAAAGCTCTATGTGTTTCACCATCTATCCGTATATATAAAATTCTCTGATTTTCGTTATTCAGAAACGTAAATAGCTATCCACACTGCATAAATTCTGACATAATGTGACCTTAACGATTAACGGTCCTTACAAATTTATTGTATTTGAGGTAAGGTACAACCGTTATCTCTAGTACAAATGACTATTGCAATCTACGTCCAAGTCTGACCTTAATTAAACAGTTGATCGCCTCGCTCCACCAGCGATTGACTAGAAATTAACACGTGCTGTGTTTACAACAACGTTGCCTTATATACGTGCATACGTTACTATACGACCTTTTACACCTAGCTAGTCAGTTCCACTCAATAAGATAAATGCTCGATTACTATTGCGTAAGATTCACTAAATTCTAGCTTATAGTAACTAAGAACCTGCAAGATCATTTAAGCATTACAAAATCATATATAAATATGCAATTTTCATTAACTCACGATAAACAGCATCATCCTACAGACAAAGGAAATTACTTCATATACCATAAGAAATTCTACACATTTGAATATTTGCATTAATTCATAAATCCCTATGAAAGACTACACATTTGAATATTTGGATTATATCAGAAATCCCTATGAAATACTACACATTTGAATATTTGGATTACATGCAATCCGTTAAATCTATCAATGAACTAATAACTGTAAAATTAAAGAAATAAATTGCGTACAACTCTAGCATATCAACAGGTTTCTACGAAATTGAATAAACGATACATAGTATGTATCATAAGCATATCAAACACATTTCCATAAAACCAAACAAATAAAATAGAAAATTACATGGAAATTAAAATTGCGTACCTTAATGTTGTTTCTTTTCCACACAATCGTGCGTCCTAGCACTATAGCCTGTCTTTTCCTTTCAAGACAGCTATCTGGCCTCTTTACTTGTTGACAAGGGAAAACACTATTCTTTTAGGTTTCCCACGGAGTCAACCTGTCTTCTCTCAAGCAAGATTTCTGACAAAAGAATTTTGACTAAGGTCGGTAAATTTAAACTCCCATAACTTCCAAAGTGTACTCCTTAATTTTATCTGACCAATCGAAAGCAACTGTTCCTAAATTTTCCTCAAAATAATCATGTCTTTCATCAGAATTTGACAGCCTAGAATACGATGCGATCAACTTTCCTTTGAAGATCAATTATTTGATATGCGGTCCTTTACAAACAGATACGGTCGGTAATTCTAATGTACTCTCTGCCAAGATACCGTTACAATGACTGGGTCAATTCTACTGAACCTTAAACGTAGGTCCTTTTATGTTTCAGAGATGAAATAAGGGAAATATCAAAGTGACCTTTCTCAAAGACTTTTCTGGCTTGACTATGATAACATTTTAATGCACAATTTGTTCAACTTGAAGATTCAGTACTTCTTCAAAATTCGACACATTACATAGGCCCCTCTTTAAGAGTAAAATCTGGGATTTTGCTCTCCGAATTTTGAAGCTGCATTTCAAGTCATTGTTTACATGTCCTGAAATGACCTCTTCACCTCAGAATCAGCTAATCTACTCAGACAATATGCTCATACATTGTCACTTCCTTTAATGTAACGCAATTGAATTTGATATTGTTGAAGAAATAATGGCCATCTCATTAAACGTCCATTCGTCAATTTAGCTTGGGCCAAAAAGCAAGTGGTTGGTGGTCAGTTTCCAGAATAAACTTTCGTCCATGCAGATAGCGCTGGAATTTGCAGATTCCAAAGATAATCGCTAGACATTCCCTTTCGGTAACTGAATAATTACGCTCAGCAGGAGATAACTTTTTACTACCATATGCAACCAGGAATAAGTTCCCATCATGTTCCTGCAGTAAAATTGCACCAAGACCACTGTAAGAAGCGTCGGTACGTAAGACAAAGTCCTTTGTCACGTCCGGTAGTTTCCCTACGGCGTCTGACGTCAACCTATCCTTCAATGTCTGAAATGCCATCCCACAAGCGTCTGTCCAAATAACTTTCGTCGGAGCCTTCTTCCTTGTCAAGTCACTTCCGTAGTCGTGGAGTATCTCCTCCACCTCTTCACGTTGTTCTGACGTTAACGTTACGTCAAGGACGACTTCGACGTCGGTTTAATTTTCTCGTCAAAGGACAAGTAGGAAGTACTTCCACCACTCCTCCGTTGTCGCCGGGTTCTTCAGTCACAACTGTAGCAACCACGAACTCAGTGAGTGTCTCCCTTTCACGATAGCGTTTAAGAAGGTTAACGTGGTACAACTTCTTTTTATCTCCCACCTTGATACGATAGTTCTGTCCACCCTTCTTTTCCGTTACAGCGAACGGTCCCCTCCAGGATACTTGGAGTTTGTTGTGCTCCAACGGTAACAACAACAACACCTTGTCACCCACTTCAAACTTCCGTTCCTTCGCCCTCTTGTCATAGTACTTGGTTTGACGTCCCTGTGCGTCACGGAGATTCTTCTGGGCCAAGTTGCAGACTTCCTCCAGCTTGTTTCGGAGATCAACAGCATACTGACACGTTGTTCGTATTTCCTCGGATGCCTTTTCATCCGTACACAACTGTTTCAATACAGCCATGGGTCCTCTCACTGTCCTCCCATAAACTAGCTCAAAAGGTGAAAATCCTAGACTAGCTTGGGTAGACTAGCTTGGGGTACTTCGCGGTACGCGAAAAGTATCGCGGGAAGGTATCGATCCCAGTCCTTGGGTCGACCTTCGTACAACTTCTTCAGAGCTTGCTTCAACGTCCCATTGAAACGCTCTACTAGACCATTGCACTGCGGGTGATACGGGGTAGTAGTCAGGTGCCTAATGGAAAGTAACTAGTTTACTTCTTCCATCACTTGGCTAACAAACTGCGAACCTTGGTAAGTTAGTATCTTTTCAGGAACACCAACTCTAGACCAAACTCCTAACAAAGCTTCAGCCACCGTAACTGAATCAATGTTCTTCAACGCAACGTCCTCCGGGTATCGGGTAGCATAATCAACAATCGTTAACACATAACGATTACCACTTTCTGACGCAGGCTTTATCGGACCTCACAAATCCATAGCCACCCTTGTGAAAGGTTCATCAATCAGAGGGATGGTTCCAAGTGGCACTGGGCGATGTGAGGTCTTAGGTGCCACCCGCTGACCCTTGTCACACGACAGACAAAACCTCCTTACATCTTCATACACACCTGGCCAGTAGAACTCCCTCACTAACCTATCTCTCGTCTTTGCCATACCCATGTGACTACCGAGTAGACACTGATGTGCTAGCCTAAGCACTTTTTCTCTCTTAGATTGAGGTACAATCACTTGGTTATACCTCTCGGCTCCTTTCCAGGTGTATGGATACAAAATACCCCGTTTCAGCGCGAACTTCACCTCACCGTCAGGTAAGTTCCGCACGGACTTCTCTTTTGCATACCCGCGTATCCTGTTAAGGGTAGAATCTTCCTCTTGAAGTCTCCTTAATTCACCAGGTAGCAAATTATCTATGGGCGAAGTCTAGGGGTTCAGCAGCTTCGACCCTGACCTTTGCTTCATAGACCTTGTCTCTACGGACCCCACGTGTATGGGTGTACACGTCATAAGATTAGGCTGTGGCAACGCATACCTACATTCTAAAATTACGTCATGCGACAACCCTGACAAGTACGCTGCTTGAATTCGTCCTTTCACATACGGCGAATCAATATCGATGTAAACAACTGGAAGGGAATCTTTACTCCTATTAGCAAATTGAACTTCCACTGTCTCACCTGTATAATCAGCAGGTTTGACAAATTTGCTATCCACCAAAGCTGGATAACTACAACCGGTGTCATACAACACAGTAGCCTGCTCTCCATTTACCGTAGCTGTTGCTGTATTTGACAGCTCCACTGGGGTACACTTTATACCTGTGCCTGGTGTCACTACATTTATCGTGAGACGATGTTTCCTGCAGTTCTTGAGAATATGACCAGGTTTGTTGCAACCGTAGCACACAACTTCGTCTTTCTTACCAGGGGTACCTTTATCTACCCCTTGGGACTTTCCTGAGCCACGGAACTGATCACGGCTGGGATTATCAGCCCCTAGCTTCCCACCATTTTGACCACTCCGCCTAGGAGGTGTCAAACCGTTAGCTCTTCTAAAGTCGGTGACGCTGGGTCAGTCCCTGCCACTCCAGGTGGTCGGACGAGAGTGTGCACTCTCATATCGCTCAGCCATCACACTGATATCTTCTAATGTTGCGTAATCACGCTCCGCTAAAAATATGATCAGGTCTTTCCGATACGTACTGAGGACATGTTCTTTCAAGATCTCTTCCCGTATGCCTTCATAAGTGAGCGCGGCGCCTGTCATTTTCATCCATTTATCGAAAAGCACGCGCACACGAGTATGAAATTGTGCGTGTGTCTCCGTTGTTCGCTTAGACGGCTCTCTGAAAAGTTTGCGAAAACTTTCAGCCTACAACTCGTAATGCCGTAACAGCGCTTTCTTGAGAGCGTCGTAGTCATCTACTTCAGTGGGTGCCATATTATGGCAGACATCCTTGGCAGCTCATTGCAAAAATGCAGAAACATTAATGTCCCATTGGTCTTTGGGTATATGATGGATTAAAGCTAACTTTTCAAACTGCGTTAAAAAGTTATCGATGATTTCGTCCTTGTCGTTAAACATCGGCATAGTTATCTGGACGATACGTCTATCCTCTGATCTTTTACTTGAGGGTTCTGAATGTTCATTCAGTTCTTCGCCCCTCCTAGATTCCGCTTCGATCCTTAGTCTCTACATGGCTAACGCATGTTCTCTCTCCCTGGCTCTTTCTTCGGCATGCAATCTGGCTAACTCAATTTCTCTTTCTTTTTCTCTTTCTTCGGATTGTCTGATTCTTTCTCTTTCTTTTTCCTCGGCTTGTCTCACTCTTTCTTTCTTTTTCCTCGGCTTGTCTCACTCTTTCTTTTTCCTCGGCTTGTCTCATTCTTTCTTTTTCCTCGGCTTGTCTGATTCTTTCTTTCTCTGCCGCCTGCTGTTCTCTGTATTCCTTGAGACTCCACTCTACAAATTCCGCTAATTACGTCCCTTCATAACTAAATTCGTTTTTTTATCTATAGACTTAAACTATCTAACTGCCTATCAGTTGCCATCCTAGTCTACTCGACTGTATCACCAACCAATTTACTTAGCTCAAGTATTTACTAACTTCTTACTGCCTTACAGGAAATAGCTTCCTTTAAGAATCCTTACCCGTATCCTATTCTATTAAAGTCTTAACCTACAGACTTACCAAAATCACTTAAAACAACCTAACAGCTTCTGGCAGTACAAAATTCAGAATTTTTCCCTAAATTCAGCTTGTTCGCACCAATAATGTGCAATTACTCCCCCGGGACTTCTTTAATTAGCTCTTCTCGCAAGAGTAACTAAAGGCAATATTTCTTCTGAATTAACCTGAATTCAGACAACGACCACACTATCAAGCAGTTCAGGCACGGAATCTTAATTTCTTACAATGTCATAACAAACATTAAAGAAAATATCAACAATGTCATGCACGAATTATAGAATGCATGGATATTGACTCGATTCACACTCGTAATTCCTTACTTAAATAATAAACAAAATTATCGCTGCTATGGTACTCTATTTCTATTCAATATCTCCCCAGTCAGCTCTGTCACTCACTTTTCAAAATATCCCGGACGATAGACCCCTACTTTGTAAAGAGGTGTCGTGTGTTTGTCCCCTCTGTTAATTGATTTGGCGATCGTTATCTAGAGGATGACCTCCCTCCATGTTATTGCCAAGTGTGAGTGGATAGATAGATCATTGACAGGGAACTGAGCGAGATTATTGAGAAGAAATAAACTAATACGAGCCCCCTTAAATAATAAGAATAAAATAAATTTTAATTAATTAATACATAAACTAAAATTGCAATTTCAATCCAACAGATTTCCATTAATGAAATTTAATAGCAGTGTTCAATTTACGGACTCATTAATCATAGTAACGAGTGGTGAAAAGAGTACAGTGTTCACGCCTGGCTTGCATCACCTGGCGTCGTTCCTCTATTGACTTTGTGTATTCCACGTCTAGCGTGTATGCTTGGTTCTTCCTCTGACCCTTCTATTCCGAACTCTCTATTTGCTGACTTCCCTCTTGGACTGTCCTCATCGGATTCTCGGGGAGGGATATAGAAAACTGTTCCTTTAAATGACAAGATTACGACTAAAGCTCTATGTGTTTCACCACCTATCCGTATACATAAAATTCTCTGATTTTCGTTATTCAGAAACGTAAATAGCTATCCACACTGCATAAATTCTGACATAATGTGACCTTAACGATTAACGGTCCTTACAAATTTATTGTATTTGAGGTAAGGTACAACCGTTATCTCTATTGTAATCTACGTCCAAGTCTGACCTTAATTAAACAGTTGATCGCCTCGCTCCACCAGCGATTGACTAGAAATTAACACGTGCAGTGTTTACAACAACGTTGCCTTATATACCTGCATACGTTACTATACGACTTCTTACACCTAGCTCGATTACTATTGCACAAGATTCACTAAATTCTAGCATATAGTAACTAAGAACCTGCAAGATCATTTAAGCATTACAAAATCATATGTAAATATGCAATTATCATTAACTCACGATAAACAGTATCATCCTACAGACAAAGGAAATTACTTCATATACCATAAGAAATTCTACACATTTGAATATTTGCATTAATTCATAAATCCCTATGAAAGACTACACAGCTGAATATTTGGATTACATCATAAATCCCTATGAAAGACTACACATTTGAATATTTGGATTATATCAGAAATCCCTATGAAATACTACACATTTGAATATTTGGATTACATGCAATCCGTTAATTCTATCAATGAACTAATAACTGTAAAATTAAAGAAATAAATTGCGTACAACTCTAGCATATCGACGGGTTTCTACGAAATTGAATAAACGATACATAGCATGGATCATAAGCATATCAAACACATTTCCATAAAACCAAACAAATAAAATAGAAAATTACATGGAAATTAAAATTGCGTACCTTAATGTTGTTTCTTTTCCACACAATCGTGCGTCCTAGCACTATAGCCTGTCTTTTCCTTTCAAGACAGCTATCTGGCCTCTTTACTTGTTGACAAGGGAAAACACTGTTCTTTTAGGTTTCCCACGAAGTCAACCTGTCTTCTCTCAAGCAAGATTTCGGACAAAAGAATTTTGACTAAGGTCGGTAAATTTAAACTCCCATAACTTCCAAAGTGTACTCCTTAATTTTATCTGACCAATCGAAAGCAACTGTTCCTAAATTTTCCTCAAAATAATCATGTCTTTCATCAGAATTTGACAGCCTAGAATACGATGCGATCAACTTTCCTTTGAAGATCAATTATTTGATATGCGGTCCTTTACAAACAGATATGGTCGGTAATTCTAATGAACTCTCTGCCAAGATACCGTTACAATGACTGGGTCAATTCTACTGAACTTTAAACGTAGGTCCTTTTATGTTTCAGAGATGAAATAAGGGAAATATCAAAGTGACCTTTCTCAAAGACTTTTCTGGCTTGACTATGATAACATTTTAATGCACAATTTATTCAACTTGAAGATTCAGTACTTTTTTAAAATTCGACACTTTGCAAAGTGTATTTATATTTTTAGGATAGGGATCTTAACAGGAATGGAAGCTGTATTTGTTATCCAGCAACCATTTATATAATGCTATCATACCAAAAATACCATTATAAAGCATCAATACTCCTCTTGGACGCCGGCAACTTCAATCTCCTTTTATCTCTGAAACATTCACTCGCATATTGTAGTTGAACATGCAGACTGCCATTACAATACATAGATTCATGGTAAAGTTCAAACAATCCATACAACATTTTATAGTTCAAAATTAATATTGTAGAATAATTAGAATGCACATGTTTCAAGGGAGAATGAAATACTTTCCAGCTATGTCTTCCATGTCTTCCAACAACAATTAAATGTATTGAGGCACTGTAAGGGTGCAAATTTCTGTCGATCTATGAAGAACACATTAAGTTGGACAGGTGAACGATTAATTAAATTTATGGGGACTGGCGCGTGTTTAAATCGCCGAAATGCACTGATTGGCAAATGTCACTGTCATGGAAGCAGTGGTTCTTAATTAAGCCTTCGTTTATTTAACTGAAGAGGATAGGGGTTAACTTCCGATCTGTATGGAAGTTGTCCGTTTGAAATTTTCCAGGAATCAGCATTTGGTAATCTGAGGTTGTCAGGCGGGCTACATTTTTTAGCGCCTTAACTATAATTCGGATTGGTTACGCTGAATAAGGGGGCGTGATTCCACATGAAAACTCACAGTTCAAATGTGCCTATCGCAACACTCAAAACCAGTCGAATCCATTTTCTGCAAGAGAAAACAAAGGTAGAGGACTCCGGGTCGAATTTAGAAGAAATTCACTCGTAATTAGGATCCAAGGGATTGGATGTCTGGAAAAATCTACGAACTCAATTCTAGAGGTAAAAGCTTGAAGACACAAGGTATTTTGGGTCAGTCTCACGTAATTTCTTGATATCCATATGATGATATGTTGATTTATTTGCTTATATTTGCATGAATTATCTGGTTAGATTCGTAGATCAATTCTCTTAATATGAATACAACTGTGCGAGTTCATCGATAATAATCCGTAAAATGATATTCTTTATATAAGTTTGATGAATCGTTTGAACGTATAGTCTCGTTTGTTATAGGTAAATATGTACTTAGAATTTCATGCCTTACTTTAGTGATATCAGTTACGAGAATCCGTGTAAATTCTCCGATTTAGATAATGTCACATATGATAAAGACTTGAGTGCATATTGACTGAAATTAACGTGTTAAACCATGTGAAATTAATGTGTTAAACCATGTAGTGAGGTTTCATATATGCTAGAGACTTGAATGTGTATATTCACTATAAATAGCTGAGTCATGTCAGGAATTTCATTCATTCATTTGTGTAATTAAGTCGGGACCGGAACTGATATCTCGGGGTGTTGTTACTGTAAGCCAGTGAAAATAGCCATTTGAGAGTACATTAATCTTAGGAAACTAGGTTTGTTTATGGTCTGCCGTGTTTAGTTAGACCAGATGGCCGTTGGTATCTGTTTGAATTCCAATAGAACGTATCTGACATTAACGAGAGGAGAAAGAAATGATCTCTTCCCAGTAGGGTACCTAACAGAATACTCAGGTTGCCACTTTCTTTACTTTTGGAAGGTGAGATAGCCCCACGTGACGTATCCACGGGACGTATCCACGGGAAGTATCCACTTGAAGTATCACGTACTTACAAAACCAAAGTGACCACAAAGTTGGAGGCCGAAAGAGGTGGGACACCTGAGAATTTGGGAAAAGGGAAAAGTGGAAAGGACCCAGACTTACAGGCACAAGGAAGTCAAAAGAACAGTCGCAGCGAATTTGGACTGAACCAGAACCATCAGGTTATGAATCTGTACAAGGCAGTGATTTCGATCTTTCACTCGATGATGAATTAATTCTATCGCTTAACAGACCGGCTATTTGTATAAGCATGTTTGTGTTTGAAATTCGTTGAATAATTTAAATCAAAAAGTGTACCTTTCTAATGTAATGCATTATCACAATTAGTTATGAATTTTATTGTTTATGAATTGTTGATTAAATTGTATGGTTTGTACATGTACGGGGGCTCGTGTCATTCTGTTTTATATATCTGCTCAGATCTTTATCTATTCCATCTATAAGTTTCGCACTTTGTATTGATATTTACTCGTTTCCGGGCAAATTACACCATCGGCGATCACCCTCTAAATAACGATAACCAAAACCATACAACCCACCCCAACAAAGCTGGGGGAGTTTGCAACAGGCACTAAGAAATAAAGTCTTTAAATTGTAATAATATATATTTTTCTTGCCTGCAAGAGGAAGTCAGAATGCTGAATTTCTGTGGCGTAGTACTTTTACTACTTTACATACATACATACATACATACATACATACATACATACATACATACATACATACAGTTTGCATGTACACTTTTGCTCCTTAAAAGGCGATAGGACACGTCACATAATCTCAACCATGCGTTCCTAAGTTACCGAAATCAAGATTTGTTTTCCAGAGTTACGGAAAGTTACGTGATTGTGTTTTTAGCACATTCCCTTTCCAAAAACGGTTTTCCCGTCACTTGTAGCTGTTCACCTGACCTCAGAGTTCATGACCTTCCTATCACTAGAAGATGTCTTCAACCCACGTAAGGTGTGGAAGGATTCGCTAACGTAAGTTATTTTCCTGCACTTTTATGTTTCTCCCTAGCGTAGAATGTACTATATATTGCTACCATCTGTCTGTAATGTGAAGTACTGTAGTATTCAAGTACAACAATTTTGATTTTATTGAATAGTATAAAACTTACGTTATGGCAATAAAACTGCATTTTATGAAAATTTCTAGAAAATTCAATCGTAACAATACTCTCTTGGTAAAAAAGAAAAACATTTATTGTAGAGAGAAGACAGCTAGACTACATAGAACAATATAAACTGTTATGTTATACAATAAACATATTAATATAGTCTTACATGCGAGCCTGTTAGACGATTATCATCATGGCAGGATTACACTAGACGGTTTCCGCCATCGCAACCCTGATGATTTAAGATGTATTTGGTAGTTAGATTGTTTTAATGCTATTTATGGAAATGTACGTGGGGCATATTTAAGTGCTAGACAAGAATGTGGAAATGGTGGGAAACATATGTATCCTTGATGGGTAGGACAAACTGTGGCAGATACATATTAGGGGGAGGGTGAAATCGTTCTCTGCTATACTGAGTGCAAGTGGAACACACGTAGTACGGTCTGACTCGTTTCCTTAACCATTTATGTAGATTATGAGTGTTTCTGTATAGCTTTTGGAATTTATGATATGGAATTTTAGATTCTTTTAAAAGAGAAAGAGTTAAATGGGCCAGTCGAAGGTATTGTTGAGTCAGTAATCGGTGAAAACATCCTAGGAAACTCGGTATCATCTTTGGGGAGGGTACATGACCCGACGCCATGTTTCCCATTGTTTCCTCTCAAAATGCAAGGTAGATTGCAATGTCTACTAATTGAAATAAAGAATGCGGATTTTCAGAAAATATTGTGTCATTGTCAATACAGAAAATAAGGTGTCTAAAGACATCAATATCAAATTTTGAGAGATTTACACCGAATTCCATCTCTCTTGCAACATCTGTTACACCGATGAAAGGGAAATCACTTTTTCGAGTACAGGGGATCGAAGAGCAATTTCTTTGTTCGTATCGAAAATAAATGTGAATTGCCCTTCCATTCTTCTCATTTCCTTAGCCGATTTCTATTAAAATGTTTTGTGTTTGCTCATCATCAGTAACTTTCTCCCGCCACACAATCCCCCGGAGATAAGACTGATGGTATACTCAACAAAGGCACAACCCATATGATTTATTAACTTTACATTCGTGGACACAAGGGAATAACTCCAATTATTTTGTAGGCCTACAGCTTCATGTTAAATGTGAAACATTTGTTTCTGGGAGTAATTAAGAGTGCATTCTTGAATACTCAAGTCTGGACGTTGGGGAAACACCACATCGTAACGTGTCCAGATAATATTGACACAAAAAGGTTGACTGAAAATGGAACGAAGAACGTATGCGGATAGGACGCGAGGTCGGTAGGGGCAGTTGAGCAGTACCGTTTACTTTGTAAGCTTAAAACTAGTCCACCTGATGTGCAATCATGGTCTAAAAGAAACGAGATGATTATCAATCACTGATGGTCCGATTGTGAAAACCGCTTACAGGCTAGAACAAGTGTAATCATTAACGTCAGAAATAAAACTGAGAGGATCAAATGATCCCAAGTGAGTACGTCGGAAATAACATTAAACCAATCAAGGGAGGAAGTCGTGGGTGAGATCGTGCACTGAAGTGCAAACTGAGCTTTCGCCTTGTGTGCCAGTAGCAGTGCGGTGTACAATTCTCTGAAACGACAAATGAAGCAGATAAAGTCCAAAGTATTCAGAACATATAACGAAAAGCTAATAATGTTCATAATATGTGAGAGATCAACCAGGAATCACTTTCGATCTCGATCACAAGTGTGAAACCAGTTGTGAGCTGTATTTTCTGTAAGTTACTAACGGTGAGGAAGAGCGCGGATGCCCCGGGCGCCAGAGGTCTTGGGGCGCCAAAACAGTTCATAAACATTAAATTACAGGAAAATCGTTGGCAGGACTATTATCGTCGCCCCGGGCGCCGTTTACCCTTAGTACGCCACTGATCATGTATTCTGAGTCAACTCAGTCCAGTAATTTTCACGGACCGTTTCTGTCCCGTACATTGTATAGGAATCGTATCGGCGGTCCGTTTTCAGAATATTGGTACTTCACTTTCAGACGTTAAGAATCCGCAGGCAATCACAGAGAATAATGAGGGTAAACGCATGACTATTTCAGGCATTTATATATGAATATTATAGCATGAAGCATTTAAATACAATATTACAGCTTGAAGCATTTATATGCAATATTACAGCCTGAAACCATTTATCTACAATATTACAACCTGAAGCATTTATATACAATATTACAGCCTGAAGCATTTATATACAATATTTCAGCCTGAAGCATTTATGTACAATACTACAACCTGAAGCATTGGTACGCAATATTACAGCCTGATGCATGAATATACAATATTACAGCCTGAAGCATCTATATACAATATTATATCCTGAATCATATTTATACAGTATTACAACCTGAAGCAACCAGATGCAAACTAAGGTGTAAAGGAACGTTGACTTTGATTGCTGTCTCCACAAATGGCTAGCATGAGTTTAATAATCAACATATGCTTACGAATACTCAGTATCTATACGGCCATTGTGGTTTGCTTACTCTGTATTCACATGGTCTTTAGGGCGTGCATATCCTTATGCATACAGCCTTAGTGGTGTGCTTGCTCTGTATACATACGTCTGTGTAGTTTGCTTACTTTGTATCTATACGGCTTTTGCGGTTTGCTTGCTCACTGCCCATGCTTACTCGGTATCCATATGCCCTTTGCAGTTTGCACTTGGTCTGATTTATTGATAACATTTATCTTGTAATGAGGTTAGTGTTCTTTTTCTAATCGTGCGGATACAAGTAGAGTCCGCAAATGTCACACACGTCGTAAGCGACTTTACCAGTAACATCGGATGCAAAGACATTGATAAATATTACAGTGCTAGAAACATTGAACTCTGGTAAATATCACAAAGACAGTAAATTTACTGGCCACTAGGGGCCTTCAGTTGAAAGAATGTGCACTGTAGCGTCCCTAAATGTCAAAAAGCTGGTAGATATCATACACTAACACTTAATAGTGTTTATAACATTTACTGACTCTTTTCTCGCTGATAAATATTACAATATGGCATTTACCGGCAAGTGTGAAAATAGTATTGACAGTAAACTGAATAAACAGTGGCATTTACTATAGTTGTAATATTTATTTATTTTTCTACCCACCAGTCCATTCTCTCTTCTGTCTACATATTTATATCTTTGTCATTTTTGTGGGTAAATTAAAATTGTGGATACATTAGCATCTCTCTCTCTCTCTCTCTCTCTCTCTCTCTCTCTCTCTCCGGTCATCAACCGTAACTTGATGTAGTGTGAACTTTATATGGAACTATTGGTCCCTCTTCAAATAAATATAATACGCAACGTAAATATTTGTCAGTTATTTCTTCTCCTTGGTTCAAATAATATTCCCACTCTTATCGTAATTCAACAGAACTAAGCTGATGTGGTCGCTACGCAACCTGGTACACACACAGTCTATTATCATGAGATTCCGGTCGAGTCATACCAAAGACTCATGATACTAACAGCTGCCTCGCTTGGCGCTCAGCATTAAGAGGTTAGTGTTACGACTGGTCAGCCTGGTGTCAGGATAATGTGACTAGATGGGACATGATGCTACATAGCTAGACTTCACTATAAACTGACACACTGCAGACATCGAAGCGATCTGACTGAAAATTTTTAAAGCTGCGTTAAAAATCCAACACACACACACGCACACACGCGCGCGCGCGTGTCATGAGATTAATGTCTTTCTCTAGCAGATAGCCACATTGCTACTGGAACCATGACGTAACTAGACCTCTCAGATAAATTATTACATCTCACTATGGGCTGTAAATTACTAGGTGAACGTTATCGGGCAACAACCGCCGATTTTCCTCTGTTAAGAGAATTGACAACTTAATTACACAAATGAATTAATGGACTAAACGTCTTGTCTTATCTAAATAACCCGCCAATTAGCGATTCAGTGACATAGACGTAGCAAACTCAATTTTGAGCATACATGCTACATATCATTTAAGGCAGGTAAATTAATTCTCACAATTCGTATCAGAGTAATGCATAAAATTCCTACAATACATGATTTCTATTACATACAAACCACTAAATCTGAACACATTCATATCAGTGAAATAGTATATGACATTCTTACGATGCATGAATCGTACAGCATGCAAAACAAATGAATGAACGATTATCTTCGAACTCTAGGAAAATTAAAATATGAATTTAAAACGAATAAATTCAACAAATAATTAATAACTTATATCAGTGAGCATATTGCATATGACTGAGACATTACCTCTGTGCCTTTTCGAGACTCGTTCTTCTATGCATCTCTCTCTCTCTCTCTCTCTCTCTCTCTCTCTCTCTCTGTTTCCAGTTCTCTCAAATTCTTCCATCCTCCCGTCCCTTGGACAATTTATTTAACGACAAAAATTAAACTTCCCTTTCGGCAGAAAACCTTGGACTGACGAATTTCGCAAGGGAGATTACTTAAAACATTGAATTTCGTCTAGGAAACACCCCATTCGTTTAGCTTAGTAAATCAGGATTAACTTTCTCTAACAGCCAAATATTTAAGACTCATATCGAAGTCAGAATAGTTTTCATTAGTCGGCCTTTATTAATAAATATTCTGGAAAATATCATTTTTATGACATAAAATTGTTTCTGGCTTGTCTAAACTTTGTAGTTTTCAGCAACGTGCCCTTACGTTAACATCTCTGTCGGATAGTTATCATAGCAAGTCCTAATTAAAATCCAATCGTGCCGCCAAACAGAGCATATCCCATCTTTCGTAGGTAGCAACTTATTGCGAGCATTGCCCATACGTCAATCTTAATGGTCATGTGGCTCTCTGACTACAACAAAATATGCTGCAATAAAACATCTACAAAAATGTTGCACTAGATACACACACACACACACACACACACACACACACACACAGGCCATTCAGCCATATAGATACTAGTAGTTGGATAATGAGATAGGATCGGTGGATTAGTGAATGCTTGGACAAGTCAGCAGTATGGTAATGAAGCAATTTCATCCTCATTAAATTGTGTTAAAATATAAACCACAATCAGACGGACTTACGCATTGACTATAACAAACGGACAAGTAAGTGACATGATCCAAAAGCATATGATATAATGACGTAATCAATTAACTAATCATCAATCCGGTAATCCATGTGGTCCTTGGAGCAACACAGATGATTTCACAACCAGTTCTCTCCATCATTCCCTGTTCTCCAGTGCCTTTTGCGAATCTCCAAACCCCAGACCTGTTCACTCTTTAATGTTGTCTTCCCACCTCTTTCAATCTGCTTCTTCATCTGCATCCTCCCACTGTGCCTGACAAGATTGTTTTTGCTAGTCCAGATGATCTTGAGACATGACCGTACCACTTCAGTTTGCTTTTTTTTTCCACAGTGTTCAGGAGGTCTTCGTAGGGTCAAATGGCTCTTTGGATCCTGTTGCGGACCTCTTTGTTGGTTACATGGTCAATGTATGAGATGCCCAAGATCTTGCGGTAGCATCTCATTTCGAAGGTTTGAATCCCTCTTTGTAGATCTGATGTGAGCGTCTATGTTTCACAAGCCAGCTGATTTTTCTTTCTTTAGTGACCTAACCGCAGTCTCTACTTTTCTCACGCAGAACTGGGTTATCGTCAATTTCTTCTTCCTGAGGGCAGTTTAGTACTGCTGGATCTCCTTTTTTCTTGGATATTGGTTGTTTGCAATTGTGTCATGGTTGTTAGATCTTTTGCAACTTAATATGCCTTCTTGCTATTGTTTCTGCTCCGACTGTCTTCAATTTCACAGCATCGTCTTTCTATCCAGGACTTTTTTGCGTTTCTCATGCATTTTCTGATCATGTTGTTTATCTCTCGTGATATTTTTTCCCTTTTTCAGTTCCCTTCTTTAGTCACATAGTTCAGATATAACTGTTGTGACCAATGTTCCCTCTAAGGTACGCGGCTGCGCGGCCGCGCAGCTCGTTAGAAAATGCAGCGCAGCAGTTTCAAAATTCCGCGCACAAGTTTTGGTAGCAAATACATATGAGCTGAAGTTTGTTTAACTTAAGGTAGGCCATTGAATTATTAACCTACTTATTTATCTTTGCGTTAACGGAAGGTCAAGATCTGTGACTATGTGCTCCCGCAGCTGAGCGTACCCAGCAGACCAGCTTGGCGCGCCAGCCTATTGAGAGGGGATGCTAATGATGGTGAGCTGCCTTGCTAGCTAGCTTCCAACTTTGGAAGTTTAAGCCGGTTTAATACAGCATACTATTTCTTTGCGGTTAAAATTTGTAACCGATGTCGAAACGTAAAGCGAACGAGACTATGTTAGACAGTTTTGCAAAGAAAAAGTGTTGTTCTAAGTTTGAAACCGAATGGTTTAGTGAGCTGGTAGAGACAGAACTTCCAACGTCAGCAGAAAACAGACGAACGAAACTGGGCGGTATCTTCATTTATCGTGAAAGCATTGACGATGTCGTTTGTCAGTTGTGTCAACAAGCTCGTGCTGTCGGCGATTACAGTATCGGGAAACGCTGGGACAATTGGAAAATAGATTACTTGAAGCGCCACCTTACTCAGAAAATTCATTTGGATTCGGTGTCTAAACAACGATGCCAAAAATCCGTTGGCCTGCACAGACTACTAACTGAAAGCGCGAAAGATACAGAAAAAAGAATAAAGTTTTATAAGCGGAATATTGCTGACATCAATGAGGTAAAACTTTTGATTGATAACGTATTGCTAGCCATCTCTATGAATGTGTCGATGTTATCGGTACAAGATATACATGACCATATGGCTAAGTACGTTTCAATTCCGGAGAGTTGGCGCAGTAAAAATTACGCCTTCGAATTTGTGGAGTGTATCAACGAGGTTGTCCAACAAGAAATGATAAGTCATCTCCGTAATGCCAGTTATCATATTCTTATCGCTGATGAAAGTACTGATATTTCAGTCACCAAAATGTTGATTTTGTACACTAAATTCCGTCCACTTAATGACGTGAATTGTAAGACAGTGTTTGCCGGAATTTTGAAGTTGAGCGCATGTAACAGCAGATTGATTTTGGAGGCTATTAAAAACTTTTATGCAAACAACAAACTAGACATGCAGAAGATGGTCATGTTTACGTTTGACGGAGCGTCAGTTATGCTGGGTAAGAACAACGGTGTAGCTGCACTATTTCACAAAGATGTTCCCCATATGCTGCAACAGCACTGTGTTGCTCATCGAGAAGACCTTGGAATTGACGACGCTTGCAAGAACATTTCAATAATGCAGGACATTGAGACATTGCTCCGAACCGTGTACACGCTGTTTAGTAGGTCATCTGTTAAAAAAGCGGCATTTGAAGAGCTGGCGGCAATTCTGGGCTGTGAATCAGTTTCATTTAGACCGCTGAATGAAGTACGTTGGCTTTCTAGACATTTCGCACTGAGAGCATGTACAAGAAACATTCCAGTTTTGATTGACTACTGTAAAGAGCAGTTTGAAGAACACAACGATCCAGTCTGCAAATACTGCTTCAGGAAGTTGACAAACCTAGATTCGTGTTGCGCTGATAGTTTCCGATGACGTCGCTGGTGAATTAGCCGAGCTGAACAAGTTATTGCAGCGGAGTAACCTAACAACAATTGAAGCTTTTCAGTTCGTTAAAGCCAGAATGTCTAAGCTACGCGTACAGTACTTAGGAGACACCGTGCACTGGAATAACGAAGTTCGCGTATTTATAGACGGCAACGAAAATATTAATATGGCTGCCATTCTACGATTTGTTGAACGTGTGTTTTTACTTATGGACAGCCGTATTCCAGAAAATGAACTAATGGAGTGGAAGTTGTTCGAAACAATTGCTCTGTCAAAGACAGCTGTTCTTGACAGTGTAGAAAAAGATATTGTAGAGTTGTTTGGCAGATACCGTCATTTCTTCAAAGATACGAATGAAACGTGCGAAAAACTTGTGTGTCAGTATCGTGATTTCCGATTCATAATTTCTCAAAAATTCATGTCCGGGTTAATGAAGACATTCGACCACGTAGTCCGGTTTGCACTCAACGATGAACAATTTACCATGTTGTCTCGTCTACCGGATGTGTGTGCAACGTTCCAGGCATCAAGTGCAGACTGTGAACGCAGTTGTAGCCTTATGAATGCCATCAAGACCAAATCTCGGAACCGTCTGGAAACTGACCACTTGGACATGATGATGAAGATAAAGTCTTATGAAGGCTTTGGATTAGAAGTCAATCTCGACAGAGTTCATCAACTATGGTCGTCACATAAGGATAGGCGGCAAAAACATTAGCGTTCAGCATTATTTTGATGCTAGAATAAGAACTATATGTAGGTCTAGTTTAGTTTAGTGTACATTCGTAATCGTAGCGTAACATTTTCATTGCGATAAAGTATGAAAACTACACGTGATTTCTAAGCCATACATCTTCTTTAATAAAAAGACATTATTACAAACGTGAATGTAGTCAGTAGTTACAATTTACAATCACAAATGCTTCTGAAAATGTTTTGCTCACGCGGAAATGAGGCTGCTTAAACAACCGCCAGTTCCGCGCACACAGTAAAAATGTTAGAGGGAACGTTGGTTGTGACCCAAGGTTTCCTTGCCTGACAATGTTTGTCAATGATCTCGCTGACTGTGTCAGTCACGGCTGTGTTGAATGGGGTGGCTAAAAACCCTAGGTCGGTGTCTTGGTTGCCCAGAGATGCAATTTGCCACCCTATCATTGCTTGAGAGGCTTCTGCGACTTCAGGATCTTTCACTTTTTCAAGGTCACATCTGATTCTTGATTGGTTATACTTTTTGATCATTCTCAGGTGGAGTCGAAACGTTATCATTAATAAATCATGACGCAAACCCACAATAGAAACAAACAATTTTTATCGGAAACAACACGACAGTTACGTTGAGGATGTACATACTGAGCAGCAAGTGTCACGATTTGTGACATGTACGGTTACAGTCACAACACGACTGTTACCAATTAAACCTTTAACTGGGAATTGATAGATATGTTTAGTTCTCCGTGTCACAAAAACAACAATCAGTCGTATAAATGCACAACGAATAACCGGAAACTTTGCAGTAATTTCAGACAAGAAAATATCAAATAATATCAAACACAAAATATCATTGTTAACAATCCTGAGTGAAAGCTGTACATCCAGTATGGTAATAATCGAAAATATTTATACCGTTAGGTAAATATGACTAGTCGCTTCATTATTTTGCACCTTGAAGGTGTAACATGAGCTCGAGGATAAAAGTACACAAGCTGACATAATTAGGCACAGAGTATGCACTTTTAATAAATAACAGGAGTATCAAACGACATTAGACATCAGCCTGGTGCACAGTCTAACGTGTCTTATATATCAGCGTTTGTGACAATTGCAGACGCAACTCAGTTTTGGCCCATCCTGGTTTTGATTTGGCAAGCAAGTATGAAGACCCCCATTGTATCCTTCCCGCTGTTGGAGTAATGATGACGAGTCGGATGATTTTTCCTATCTTCAAACTTTAAAGAAAGTCAAATAATTACATTTATAGAATTCATTTCAATCTTTAAACAATGTCTGATATTTACATGTATAGAATGCTTTTCAATCTTTGAACAAAGACAAGACATGATCGAATTTTGCTAGGGTCGCCTTCTTGTATATACATTATAAGGTATGAAACTGAAATAATAAATTCTGGTTGAAAATCCTACTTGAACCCCACCCCCACAAAATTGTCTTTTGAGGCTAAGAACCATTCTATACATGTCATACGTGTGACTCAGTGTCTAAAATATTTAGGATGTGTATCCTCTTTAACAAAATATGTTTTTATTGAGTGTTACAATAATATCATTTCTAGCAGTAGAGTTACATAACTTTTATAATCTAATTTACCTCTCTCTCTCTCTCTCTCTCTCTCTCTCTCTCTCTCTCTCTCTCAACTTCAGCCATACAGCCAAGAACTCCAATCGTAAGGTTACCGGAACGCTGTACAAGTGTACTGCCCTTGCCAATGAAAATTTATCGTGACCAGTGGGGCCGGAATGCATCCTACTTTACTAAACTCACCGCACGACAAAATATAAATAAATACAAATTTTTTTTTTTTTTGTTCACGGATTAAATTAAACAATCTATGATTTGAATCATATGACAATGAATACAGAAACCTTTGTTTGTATCACTTCTCTGCTGAGTGTATTAATGACCTTTACAGTATGACAAATTGCATTTGGCATTTACGACGTGCTAATTAACTTTTCCGTATATACAACCATACACAAACAGACGGACACATACTATCTATTTTTCTTCGAGAGGTATATATATATATCTATATATATATATATATATATATATATATATATATATATATATATATACAATAAACTAACAACGAACAGTGCAAAACTAGTATCTAACTAGCCTGAGCGCTTTCGACTCTTAATGAGTCTTTTGCAAAACTTTACATGGCTGTTTCTACAGGAGTTAAACCTTTAAATTTATTATGTTTCAACTAGTTTATTTCAACTTGTTGCGGATGCTTGAAAATATTTTTATTGACCTAGAAATCGACGAGCCATAACGACATCTGTTGTTTTATGTAAATTTATGTAAGCGCAAATTATATCCTGGATATTTCATTGTCATATTAGTAATTATAGGCTATTAAGGAAATTTAGAAAGTTATTTAAAAGAAAATGTGTCGGCTGCAAAAAATAAAATCATTTTAATTGTGCATGGCTGTCTTTTTCTAGTCTTCTTGGTTTAAACCGCTTGGTTTCAATGTTCTAAGGCGGCGTATCCGGCAAGATTCCTTTCTTTCCTGATTTCGGAACTCCAGTTGGGGTTGTGAGCAATTGCAGTAAGTGTTATATCACTGAAAGTGTGGCCAGGGGAGGAGAAGTGTTCTGTGACTGGGCTTCTGTACAGCTTCTTTTTCATCCAATCAGATCTATGAAGGTTGATCCTTCTGTGTAGCTTTTCAGTTTCTCCGACATACTGAAGGCTGCAGATCTTTTATTTACAATATCTTTCATTTTATAGTTTCATTGGGGGGGGGGGGTGTCAAAGGAGCACTACTGCATAATATTAAAAATATATAATTCAAGAAAACTCTAGGGAATTGTAGTCCTTGTGTTGCGTATATTTAATTTGCATTGTTTGTAAGGTCTTTTGCATTCATTATATGCTATGGATTATGTAAAAAAAAGTATTTTGTAGCTGACTTTGTCCAAAATCAAGTTCAGTGTCTACCTGACTAGAATCACTGATTTTTTATTCTGTAAAAACTAATGCATAGCTAATATTTACTCATTGAGTGTGGGTTTAATATTAGCACCATTATCAACAGAAGTAAACATATTTATCTTTGAGTCAATGTCATTATGTTTACCGTGTTATTTCTATAATTATTTTTAAAATAGAGTCTTCTAGAATGGAATTTTCCATTAAGTAATAGCCTTTTTTAGAATATGCTAATTGTGAACTAGGTCAAGTACAGGGTTTTGTAATCTTGTTTATTGGAAAAATTATTTATTCCTGCGAAACACCTGACAGAAATCATTTATATTGTTGTACTCAGATTTTGATTTGGGTGAAATTATCTATGATTCTCTGAAAATACAAAGTGCTCTATAATGTTCTTGGAAAGAGATATTAACTCGGAATTATAGTGAATTCAAACAAGGAAACTTTGGATTATATTACTGAGATTCAACAATAGACTGTTGGCACATCATTACAATTCAGACCACTGGTACATTAGTACATTAGAGACTACCAGCCACGACAGGCAAATCAACACCTTCAGCATTGGAAATTATTTGCAATACCACTAAGGTTTATTCGGAACTTTATTCATTAGGACTTGTGTTAGTAATTCTAGGATTATTTGGGATACCGCAATAGCGCAAGTTCTATTTAAATTTTTACTTTTTATTCTAGTGAAATAAATTATTTGTTGAATTTTACAAAGCTCACTCTTTTCAATTATTTATTTTAAGACCACAAATTTGGATGACTTTTAAAAACACAAGGTTTTTATCCATAATGTGCTGTCAAGCGTTTAGGTTTGCAAACATAATCGCAGTCATATTGGAGAGAGAGAGAGAGAGAGAGAGAGAGAGAGAGTTCCCCGCCCCCCCCCCCATCATCCCTCATCCGAGTAACATTCGTTCTCTCACATCTTTATTACATTCTCTCACTTCTTTCTTTAGCACTACACCACTATATACAAGACAAGACAAGACAAGACAAGACAAGACTAGACAAATTCTTTATTACTCCGGTTACAATACGCAACATATGAGGAAATCATTAATCTCTCAATTTGCATGTGCGTCCATCAGCCATGGACGAATTTTTTTTTTTTTCCCCAGTAAATGCAATATAACTCAGACTGACAGCATTATTATATTATTATAGTCATTACTTCAATGGAATAAGATCATGCTGAAACTTAATTATACAGTCATTGGTATATTTGGGAAGACAGCTTGTAAACTACTAAATATGGAAAACAAATTAATCTCTAGCAAATACTTTACAATAATGAATCTACAGTACTTTTCTCTTCCTTAAAAAAAATATGAACAAACAATGAAAGAATTATATAAAAAAAAAATTTAAAAAAAATAATAAAAAAAATAAAATAAAAACCAACAACAGAAAAAAGGAGGAGCAATATACGCATTGAGTAAAATTGGTTGGAAATTAAGGAAATTTTGATAAAATAATATGAATCAATTTAGGTAGATTTCTTAAAATACCAAGTTTCTCAGAACACATTAATTATTTAAATTTTGGTACATTTGGTCTCGTATAGAAGTGCTTGGGTAGTAGTTGCTTTCTTTGTTCTCTGTAATAGCTACATTCAAGGAGATAATGACATTCATCACTCACACAGTTATGCACGCAAAGCGTACGCAATCTTTCATGTCTAGGCATATTCTCCATCTTAACTTCTCTATCGGTAAACAGTGATTACATGTTCGGAATTTTATTATATTTGCCTTATACATTTTTGATAGGTCTTTTAACAAATCATGCTCTATATTTAATTCCGTTTTAAAAATTCTATGGATGATACAAATATAATAAGTAGCAAATGTCTCTGTGAATAAGTAATGTTTTCCTATCTTGGATAATGATTGAAATGAAATAGACCAAACAGACTGACTAAAACTCTGAGATCACATAACACTAGTACTAGGGATTGGTCATTTATCGGAAGCTCTGGGTAGGTGTACAGAATACGCTCATAACATTATTAAATTTACCTGACTAAGAAATATAAATAAATACGAACCTTTCTTTGTCATGGATTAAAATAAACCATCGTTACTTGAATTCATCTGACAATGAATGCTATATTCACCGTAAAACCTCTGCCTACTTCACATGTCTTATAATTTTATTTCAATACATTTACAATATCACAACACCCTCCATTATATAATAAAATCCCAGTAAATGAGGATATCATGACTCTGTAGTATTGATTGGTTTCAACAGGATTAAATTTGGTATCCTCATGGCTCGAATATTAGGAAGGTTGTGTTGTTGTTTTGTTTGGGTTTTTAAAAATAAATTTTATTCATTTTTTAAAATCTGGATTCATATTCGTAATGACAAATCAAACGAAAGAGGTATTTTAGAACTAAATATAGACGTTAATTTTATACATAGCTTATTCTCATTTCTCGCATCAGAAGAAGTATCAATTATCTTTTTCTTCGTCCTTCTCCTCTTTTTTGTGTGTGGTCGTTTTGCTTCATTATTCACCTCACATGCACTCTGAAGCGATACATTTGCGATTCGCCAAAGCAGGTGTAACAATGGGGAATCAGGAAATTCTGCCCCCCCCAATTCTGGGCCCTTTTCCCAATAAAATATTTGTTTGATAGGACTTCTGCGCCCCCACTGGGTCAGGAACCCCGCTCACACTTGCATGGATTGCTTGGGTGGTTGCTACGCCACTGAAACATTACTTAATCTACTCAGGATATCATTTCTATTATATCAACGATTTTTTAAA
This sequence comes from Megalonaias nervosa, assembly GCA_016617855.1. Lineage (NCBI taxonomy): Eukaryota > Metazoa > Mollusca > Bivalvia > Unionida > Unionidae > Megalonaias > Megalonaias nervosa. Next base: position 43,038 of record JAECUM010005603.1, read on the forward strand.
ATGAAATTGTATTATCGAGTTTATATGAGAGCAGTCTCGTGGTAATAATGACAATGTGAAAACGTTCTGAAATTTTGATGAACAATAATGAATTTATAGCAATTAGACTTTAAAAATGTTAATAGTTGTAACGTTTAGTTTACTTTCGCACCACCAGTGAATCACGCTGCTTTACATCCCAGGACTTCGTGTTGGCTCGTACTTTCACCGTTTGTTTGTCACTGAGAGGTTGATTAATTTTACAATGAAAGGGAATCCCTATTCCATTCATTCCATCTTGATTTCCTCCTTTCGGAGATTAATAACATAGAGAATTGGTACAGACACGAGAGTGTGTGTGAGTGTATGTGTGATTTGGGTTTTTTAACGTAGCTTTAACGATTTTTCAGTCATATCGCTACTATGTCTGCAGTGTGGCAGTTTATAGTGATGTCTAGCACTGGGGCATCATGCCGCAGACATGTAGCATGATGTCCCACCCAGTCACATTATCCTGACACCAGGCCGCCCAGTACTAACACTAACCTCTTAATGCTGAGCGCCAAGCGAGGCAGCTGTTAGTACCATTTTTATAAGTCTTTGGTATGACTCGACCGGGGATCGAACCTACGACCTCCCGCATCCGCGGCGGATGCTTTAACCACTAGGCCACCGGAAAGGTTACAGGCACGAGAATGACAAGGACAAGACGTACAATTACATATATAAATCACAAACTCGTACATATAATCATACAATCACACATATCAATTACATATTCATACATATATAAACAGGAATACATTTAGTATGTGGAATTATGATAGCGTTTTCTACCAATAAAGTGAATCATTCTTATATTCTTTGACTCAACATAATATATGAAGTACGCAATACAATTATCAAATTTGAGAACGAGAATTTGAGAAACTTTTATTTCATCAAAATTTATGAGCAGTTATATAGCTACGCATTCAAAGATATGCAGTCAGGTTTTCCGTGAGATAACCCAGCGGGATAATTTTGAGTTAATTCATTTATTTGTCATTGTTTCGTTAGTTAGTCACAAAACGTCACAAGCTAACAAACATTCCTATTAGTTAAAAAATTCATATAGGCTTCCTGCAGAAAAATAGCAGCAGACATCATAAAATTTCTGCAGACTTCGTGGTCATTCTGTCCACAGGTGTATGGGAATTCCCTTCCGAGTTAGTGCTGAACAAATTCTTCGTCCGATATATTATGAAGATATTTACCAAGTACAATATCAAAATTATTGATAATATGTGACCAAAATAGATCCCTCATTCTTAAAGATTTTGAACACGAGATAAGCATCAGTATACGCAGTATTGCAATGTTGGCAATTCTGAAGTGTTATACTGTATGGAGTTACCAGAAACGTGGCCAAAATTTTGACCAGTTTATGCCCTTTGTTTGACCTAGGTATTTGCCACAAAATGGCGGGCTTAATGGAATGATGTATATTTTTTTAATCTTTGAAAACATCGATCATTAAAGCACACGTGCTTAAAGCGATTATTCTCATATTCATTTATGGTGTTCCATGCAATGTGCTTCCATTCCGTCTTAGCCGGAAATGTCATATTTTGTACAAAAATGTAAATAGTCTTTCAAGTCGTATTTGTGAAGAATTCTATGTATATCGGGAATAAATCCCATTTGTTTCATACGGTTATTCCTGCAAAGAAAAGTAAACAATCTCATTAAGAATATTCATTTGGACAACGTATTCTCAGGCATATGACATAAATAGCAAAGGAAATATAATTTTCTTTTATCAATTTCAATGACAATTTGGTTCAATCCAAGCATGTTTTCGCTAATTGCAGACCTGGTCTTACGAGAAAATTCTTGAATGTGCTTAACACTTAATGTCTTCGATCCAATCTTTGACCAAACTTCACAACCATAAAGCGCTGTTGGAATAACAATTTTTTTTTATACAGACTTGCAGTGGTTAAGGGTTTTAATTTGCATTCCGCTTTCCCAATCCCGATAAGGGAATATCGTGATTTTCTTCCTTTTGTACATACCTTTTCCACTTTTGCTACGCAGCTCGTGTTAGCGCTCATAGGGATACCTACGTGTTCGGCAGTTTGGGAAATCAGAATAAAGTGTGGGCCAATTCTCGACTTAAAATTGCAATCTCTCTTCTGTCTGTTTCGTTTGAAGATGATAATGCAACTCTTTATTTCGTTGATTTTAAAACTCCAGTTTACTGAGTAAAAGTGAGCGATATCAAGCATTGCTTGTAAATGAGCAAGGGTTGTCGTTATAAGGGTGATATCATCAGCCAACGCAGGGTTCCCAGCAGAAATTGATCCTACGGTTATTCCTAATTTGGAATCTTCTAACAACTTTGACAAATCATTAATATATACCAGATATAGAAGCATGGAAAGCGCTCCGCCTTGTCGGACGCCTTGTCTGATTGGTATAGATTCAGATTTAGTGCCATTTATAGTAACAAGGCTATAGATATTAGACAATGATTCTATAAATACAGTGAGGAATTTGCCAGAAATTCCCAATAGGGAAAGCTTTAGAAAAGGCCCTCGTGCCATACAGTGTCAAACGCTTTCCCTATGTCCAAAAAATGAGGCATATACTTTCGATTCTAATTTCAGGTTAGCGAAGATAGCTTCGTGTAAGGTAAACGATGCAGTTATGCAGCTCAATCCCTTTTGGAAACCCTGATGTTGAGTATTAGGAAAATTTAACATTTTTAGCATGTTTGTATTGTACCACGAATTAAGTCTAATATATACACATTTTTCAAAAAGTTTACACAAAACAGGTAGTAAAGATACAGCCCTGTAGTTTTCAGGATCATTTGTAGACTCTCCTCCACCTTAACCGTTTTCTGAATTAAGCAATATTAATGACATTAGAAACAGTCTCTGGTTATGTAGATTTCATGCACCGAAGTCATGCACTCAATCAAACGTCAAAATGATAAGCATATATGTAAGCTTTCAACCACCACGTTAATTTCCAGTAACGACGGTTTTATCTGTTACATCGAATACGTATACATTCCTCCATAACTATTTTATGTAAAATTATTATTGTGGTCTAAATTTGCTGCAGTCTTCGACTGGAAATCAGGCTATCGACTAATCTTTAATAATCCAGCATTTGTAGTTATAACTGTTTTGAGACGCCCCTCTTTCTCTTGTATCAACTTAAGTCATTTTCCATTGGTTAGAAACGTCTAGCTCTGTTGCATTACGTTATACTGTCTGCTATTCCTTCTTTCTCCCTCTCCTTGTTGAAACTAATTCATCAGCACAGGCGGTTTTTATACAAGACAAATTTCTTCTTCTTCTTGAGTGTGGGTTCTCGCCACTATTATAATGACACGGAGTCATCAGTTTCTGTGGTAACAGTCGTAGTTGTTCGAATATGTTGTTACGAATACGTAATTTAATTAATTGTGTGTTAATTTTAAATTCTTTTTTATTTTATTTTTGTATCATTACATTTCATTGTAATGATTATTTTCACGGGATTTGATATTATTAAAAGAGATATTTTGTTTATATAAAACGTAGTATGACTCGCATAAGCACTATTTTTTAGCTTGCCGTGGTTTGTCGATTTAGTAAACATCAGGCGAAAACGATTGGTTATTGCCAAGATCATTTTCTGGCCTACGTGTAAAATTGCATTGTTTACTGCGCTGTTTGATGATGAAATAACCACGCGTTCCATCGTGCGCGCCTGAAACGACATCTTAGTTCAGTTTAAAAATACTCAGATCCCCGTGAAATAGTCAGTCGTATAATATACCTTCAAGAAGAAGGATATATTTATATTAGGTGCCGTAAAGAGTTATATTTTTACATCTTTGGAGCTCGAGATGTTTTATTATAGATGACAGCTTGTTCAGAAGTTCATCTATTTTTTAGAATATAATAATTTATTCCCTGGAGAACTATACAAGTGATTTTTTTGTATAAAAATTTTAGGACAAAGACATTCAATGGAAATTTATTCTAAATTGGAACATTACAAGTTGTGGTTCAACGTGGAACTCTTGACATTCGTATAAAGACTTCACCTGACGTCATGATCCTCCATCTTGGAACCTCGTCGAGATTCAAACTTGGATTCAGTCAGAACTATTTAGTGATAGGACTTGTATTTTTTTCAATTCTAGGCTAAATGTTTGGATTATCTTCACAAACTGTAAGTCCTATTTTCTGTTTTCACCTTTTCACCGTGTTTTCTAGGGAAATAAATTATTTTTGTTAAAATTTACAAAACTTGTTGGTTTCACTCTTTTCTTTTGTTACTTTTGAACGAGCCTATACGTAACAATGTATACATTATTCCTGTGCGCTATTTATAGAACTCAAAATCGCCGTCGTCGCTTGTCAAATCTGAAAGTTTGACTGCGATTATGTTTGCAAACCTAAACGCTTGACAGCACATTATGAATAAAAACCTTGTGTTTTTAAAAGTAATCCAAATTTGTGGTCTTAAAATAAGTAATTGAAAAGAGTGAGCTTTGTAAAATTTAACAAATAATTTATTTCACTAGAATAAAAAGTAAAAATTTAAATAGAACTTGCGCTATTGCGGTATCCCAAATAATCCTAGAATTACTAACACAAGTCCTAATGAATAAAGTTCCGAATAAACCTTAGTGGTATTGCAAATAATTTCCTATGTTGAAGGTGTTGATTTGCCTGTCGTGGCTGGTAGTCTCTAATGTACTAATGTACCAGTGGTCTGAATTGTAATGATGTGCCAACAGTCTGTTGTTGAATCACAGTAATATAATCCAAAGTTTCCTTGTTTGAATTCACTATAATTCCGAGTTAATATCTCTTTCCAAGAACATTATAGAGCACTTTGTATTTTCAGAGAATCATAGATAATTTCACCCAAATCAAAATCTGAGTACAACAGTATAAATGGTTTCTGCCAGGTGTTTTTGCAGGAATAAATAATTTTTCCAATAAACAAGATTACAAAACCCTGTACTTGACCTAGTTCACAATTAACATATTCTAAAAGAGACTATTACCTAATGGAAAATTCCATTCTAGAAGATTCTATTTAAAACAATTATAAAAAACACGGTAAACACAATGATATTGACTCAGACAAAGATAAATATGTTTACTTCTATTGATAATGGTGCAAATATTAAACCCACACTCAATGAGTAAATATTAGCTATACATTAGTTTTTACAGAATAAAAAATCAGTGATTCTGGTCAGGTAGACGCTGAACTTGATTTTGGACAAAGTCAGCTACAAAATACATTTTTACGTAACCAATAGCATATAATGAATACAAAAGACCTTACAAACAATGCAAATTAAATATACGTAACACAAGGACTACAATTCTCTAGAGTTTTCTTGAATTATATATTTTTAATATTATGCAGTAGTGCTCCTTTGACAAAAAACCCCACAATGAAACTATAAAATGAAAGATATTGTAAATAAAAGAAACATGACTACTGAGATGCACTATATGTTTTTCTTTATAAGAAAACTGAGTCTAACATTAGAATTTTAATTGCGAATAAAATTTGTGTAAATAATACGTAAAACAAAAAGTTAATGTTTATAGTAGAGAAATTAAATTCTTTCGGATCCTAACCTAACGATCTGAGTAAATTATATTCTTCTAGGAATGACAAAGACCGTAACGTAATATAAATTTATAATTTCTTTAATGAATGTTTTCCAAAAATGCTCATAATACACCCGTATCTACCAAAGTGCAAAGTAGATAAAGTTGCTGGAATAGTTTCTAAGGAGGTTTTTCGAAGAGCTGGATGCTGGCATCACAAGTGTTGAGGTAAGCAAGTATATCCAAGGTTTGAAAAAATAACAAGTCTGCCTTTGTAGATAACTTATGAAAATAAATATCATAAAGTTTCATGCGATTTGATTCTTGATAGATTAATAAACTGTTTAATACACTTTTTACTCTGAAGTTTTGTCCTGAGGACGATTGTCCAAAGAGTTATCGTTCCTATCTTTGAAGGAGAAAAAAAAGGCTTGACAAGTGATGTTAATAATTTTCACGGTATTTCTACGTGTGCAATTTTTTTTTCAAAGTTGTTTACAAGTATACGAACAAATAGTCTCTTAAAGTGTACTGAGAAATATAATCTAAGTTCTGGCGTAGTTTGGGGTTAAACGTGATTTATGGATGCAGTTTTGCATATCCTTATTTACTAAATCTCTAAATGTGAAAACAATGCTACATTGTGCATTTTCGATCTAGCTGAAGCTTTTTACTCGGTGAGTATAATTATATTATTGAATAAATTGCACAGATTGTGGCAAAAATTACAGTATTTATTAAATCAGTGTATAGCCATGCGAAAACGTGTATTAGGCCTATGGACTCCTGTTCCATTTAAAAATTGCAGTGTGGATATAAGGCAAAGAGAAGTAATGCCAGCAAAATTACTTACACATTTTATGGAGGAAATTCGAACATATTTTACGAGCAATATTAAAAGTGGAATAATACTTGAATATTTACACATATATTTAAATTTATTACTGATGATATGGTAATGATTTCAGATACAACTGATGATAGGGTAATGATTTCAGATACAATTAAGGATCTAATCGGCCATTTTGGATAAACTGAATCAACGTTGTACTGAAACGGGAGGGGGGATAATTACAACAATCGTCTATTTACTGCCAGTAGGCAATGACTGACTCAGTTATAATATCAAAGCGGAGGAAGGCAATGACTGACGCAATCATAATAGCAAAGACCAGGCAGGCAATTGCCGTCCATTCACTATGTGCTCGCAAAGTGTTAAGACAATTACTATTTCTACACTATTACTACTACTACAACTACTACTATTATTACTACTACTATGATGACGACGACGGCGACGACGAAAATGGCTAATGCAAGTTATATTTGAGGAGTCGTAATTATATAAATGGTAGCAAACACATGAAGAGATCAAACGCTAATATATATTAACATGAAGCCAACTTCTCGGAATGTTTGTTAGCTAGTTTTTTTTTAAATATTACAAACAGCTAACTAGAAAGAAACAATGACAAATGAATGAATCAATTAAAAATGATCCCGCTGGGTTACCTCACAGATAACTTTAATTCAAAGTATTCATTATGTCTCTCTCTCTCTCTCTCTCTCTCTCTCTCTCTCTCTCTCTCTCTCTCTCTATATATATATATATATATATATATATATATATATATATATACTATATTATATATATATATATATATATATATATATATATATATATATAACTTTTGACACTTCTGATGTAATATTTATCCAGGATTTTAACCTTCAAAGTGTATTCTGTGCCTGATATCTATGCTGAGTTGGAGAATAAACGAATGACTGATTTAATAGTAGGTAATGCCATCAAGATTGGGATTTTTTAAATCTGATATAGTTGAGGACACACACACACACACACACACACACACACACACATCTTTCTTCCCTTTGAAGTATACTGAACGTCAAACAATATTCCCATGTATGTATGTTAAACAGAGAACTCGGTAGGTTCCCCTTAATAATTAATATTAAAAGTGACATGATAAACTCTTGGGCTAGATTAGTTAATTGTCATGAAGAAAAATGTCTTACCCTATATATTTTTTCGTTTTTGTCATAATTCCCTCAACAATAAATGGATACTATGAGTAAAATATATATTAAATTAGGCTGGGTTAACTACGTATGGAGGAATCAAAGTTTAGTGAGTGTTGAATAGTTAACAAAGTCAGTAGAACAACGACCAAAAGATCAATACATACAAGTTTGGGCAGCTAACATCAATGCCTCATCTAAAAGTCAAAATTACAAGTTATTTAAAACTAATTAGAAAAAAGATCTATTTCTCATTAACAAAAAATATATCTAACAGCTTAATCAAGTTTAGAACTTTAAATCGTATGTTTCCTGTCAAAACTGGTAGATGGGCTAATGTTACATATAATGAAAGATACTGTACATTCTGTCAGTCGCCAGAAGTAGGTGATGAATATCACAATTTCTTGTCTTGTTCTTAATTTCATGACGAAAGAAGAAAATAAACTTATACGTAATTTTTACATTTCCAGGGCTAACGATTTTAAGTATCGATTAATGAATACAAGTAACATTCTAACCTTGAAAAATATTTGCAGGTTCTTAGACTATGCATTCCGATTATTTTTCTCTTTTGTTGTATACCTCATACGTTGTGAACATTACAACCTGAGTGTAATTAAATCCTTGTCCGGTCTTGTCGGTTTCTTCGAGGCGGAACATCGATCATACAAAACACAATCAGTTGTAAGATCCGCACTTCAACAATGATACATTACTGGCTTAACTTTGAAAGAAATGATGGTCTTTCAGAGCTAAATACCTACGTGTTTTAAAACAGACACTAGTCAAAATGTGCATGCACACGTACATTTTATAGTATTTCGTTTTTAACTCTTGTGAAGATATTACAAATCTAATTTTAAAAAGTATAAATAACTGTTACATGGAACAATGTCGTTTTAAATATATGATCTATTTTGCGTAACATCTACATATTTGTACAAGAAATAGCAAAACATGATTGTATAATTTAGTGAAAACACTCAATTTAAATTTACTTTCAGCAACTTTCAAACAACGAATGCAAGTTTTATCCCGCGCAGTTCAAAACACGATTGTTATTGTTGTGTTTATCTTCATTTTTTGTAACTCCTGGCACATGATTTTATCTAATTTTTATAATTTTTATTTATGGCTGTAAAGTGTACAGAATATCTTTAGTTAGTTTTGCTTACGTGACCTGAATCTATTAAAAAAATAGTATTGCATAGGATGTACAAATAGATGTTTCCGTATGTCTTGACAGTTAATAATAATAATGATGATGATGATGACGATAATAATAATAATAATAATAATAATAATAATAATAATAATAATAATAATAATATTTAATAATAATATAATAATATTTAATAATAATAATAATAATAATAATAATAATAATAATAATAATAATAATAATAATAATACTTAAATGGTGCCTTTGGATTAATTTGTCGTTGACTGATGGGGTTTCGACGTTTCTAGAAGAATTCAGTAACTTCCCATTGTTTGGCTAGGTCACATGAATAGACAAGATTGACGCAAAATCAGTTGTGTGATCCGTCACGTGGGGTCTATTGCGAAATAGAGTTGCAATAGACTGTCTATATATACTCACAGGACAGGCCCCAAAAATTTGGATAGTTTCTATCCATGGTAATATGACATCCCAGCTGAATGGCCCTCCGCTATCAACATCCCAAGCCCATGACTGTGTGAGCCTGATCAGTTCTTCTAGGCTGGTGTAAACTACTGTATGTACCCGGTCATTAGTTCACATAATGACCAAATATGCAATTGATGCAGGTCTTTGTGGCAATATAATGAGTGTCATTTTATATGCATTTCAGTATACTATAAAGGCTTATTACTTCATGTTTTTTTTTACGAGCCACATATGAACATTTTAAATTGTTTTATGAATAGTCATATGCATGTTGTTATATCCCCACTTTGTAATTTGTCGGCCTCAAAGAATGATGCACCTGCATTTCTGAAAAAAATTCAACGAATGTGCATTTTAAAAGCACAAAAGTCACATAATTTTAGAAATTCTAAGATGGTAGACACATGAACTTATGAAAAACACATTTGCTATGCACCATTTTTACATATGACTCTCTTATACTGGAACACTTTTGTACCAGATATGTTTAACAGATACTGCAGACTGAACTGAAAATTTAAAAAATCCAATTAACGATCTTGACATTTACTTTCCTATTGATGATTTGTAAATTAAACAAATTGTCAAAATTAACATAAGCAGTAAATTTCGTACATATTGAAATCCAAATCACACTCCAATTAGATTCATTACACACACACACACACACACACACACACACACATATATATATATATATATATATATATATATATATATATATATATATATATATATATATATATATATATATATATATATGAGAAAAGTGAAAATGAAGTTTATCTTAGCCAAGGAATGAAATCATACATTATATGAGATTTTCAATATCACCTTCCAGCATATGTGACGTTTACTGTATATAACTGTTTGCAGGGCCACGCCAGGCTACCCCCCCCTCGCCAACACACACACACACACACACACACACACACACACACACACACACATACACTTGTCACTTGAAATTTGGCCATTGTTTTATTCTTATTGGGTATTATGCACACTTTGATTGAATAGACCCATAGACTTTTGCTTTTGGTGCCCTTTCAAGGAAGGTCAGTGCCCTTTTGAAATTTTGGAACACACACCACCCCCTCAACCCCTGAGCTGATTCGGCCCCAATTTGTGTTGCAATACCTTTGAGACAAGGCAAAAACTGAGTGTCAAACCGTGTTTGATTGGAGAAAACAAAAATGTTCAGCAAAACTCACCAAGGAAAATGACTTTGGAATAAATAATGAAGGTTTTTCCTCCTCTGTAATTATTCCTCTAAATTCAGAATATACTCAGATCTTGCTGACGTCGGATAAATGCCTAATGTAATGCTTTCTATGCGTTCTCTAGGATAAATGCCTAATGTAATGCTTTCTATGTGTTCTCTAGGATAAATGCCTAATGTAATGCTTTCTATGTGTTCTCTAGGATAAATGCCTAATGTAATGCTTTCTATGTGTTCTCTAGGATAGCCTGTGCTGGTTCAGACTTAATGCCTGTGCATATTCTATCCATGATACCTTGAATCAGCAGAGAGAGAGAGAGAGAGAGAGAGAGAGAGAGAGAGAGAGAGAGAGAGAGAGTACCAACTTGTTTCTTCAAGTTTACTAAGTGGCATAGCTGTCAAAATTTTAGAAAACTTCTATCGGTTACATATCGATTCTAGTGATCGGTTATACGGGTACCCGACAATGGGAAATTGTAGTACATTGTGTACAAACCTGAAGTTAAGTCCACATTATTTTATTCACACAGTATCTTATAAATATCACTGTCTAATGTCATCTGGTACAAAGTCCGAGAATTCATCCTCATTGTCTGATAAAGTTCTGAAATCCTCCATCGTTGTCCAGTAAATCTTCGTGGTGTAGTCATCATAAATATCATCTGACTCCCTTTCCGTGGCCTCACTGTCATAAGCGGATGCTTATGTAAAGCCTGATTTTGAGCTTTATAAGTAACACTTCGCTCATGCAATCTGTAAAATCTATTAAAGGTTGCAACTGAACATGTAATATGTGCGGCAAGATGAAATAACCACCCCCCTGTTACTTGCCACTGTACCACAGTCGCAGCTCAAAGAATTCTCACGTGGAAAAACAAGCTATAGGATTAAGGTCAATTATTTACAGGAAAAGACACACCTCTGCTTGGCACTGAAAAAGTATGTGTACTTAAGGCTCAGTCGCAAGGATTGTCAACTTGAAAACAACGTGAGTGCTGCCTTTACCAGCACTGGCAGAAAACTTGTATACTGTTACGATAAACGATAAATCTGGAAAAACTCCAACCCAACTTAGTAAAGATGCCAATTGGCATCCGGGTACTCGTGGACCCACCTATGGATAATAACCTAGGTTATAAAATGTGCCATAGGGTACCCGTTTATCAGATAGTTTCTTCATGAACTTGAGAAGAGCTCGTTTCACACTAGCTGATTGTTTTGGTGGATGATTTTGTTCCATCTGGCTTAAAGATTGACTGGCAAATATTAATGGAAGAGCTTAGACAGTCCACATGTCCACAATCGTTGTCATCTCCTTCACTGTCCTTTTTCTTTTCTCCTCGCTTTTCTCTTTCATGCTCTTGCATGATGTATTTTTTGGTGCGCCGTTGACCCTTTTGATCTTTAAATTCTATTAATGAGATGCTTGGGTCCGTTTATCGATTCAGTGTTAGGACAATCACTAAGTGTCATACTCAAAAGACCCTCTCTTGTTGCATATCTGTGAATAATGAATTTTCCTATCTCTTCTGCGGTTGAATCTTACATCACTTGCTGCATCTCTGTGAATAATGAATTTTCCTATCTCTTCTGCGGTTGAATCTTACATCACTTGCTGCATCTCTGTGAATCATGAATTTTCCTATCTCTTCTGTGGTTGAATCTAACATCTCTTGCTGTGTCTCTGGATTATCCTTGTGATAAACATTTCTTAGAATGGTGTAAAAACTTTAGGACATTCCCTTTCTTTGATGTATAAGACCAACTGTTCTTACAATATGGCCCAAGTCATTATCACTGGCTTTTCTCCCCATGTACCTTTCTGATATTTAGGTGTTGTCTCTTCATCTTTTGTGTAATCTTCGAAGCATCCTCTCCCGAGATAACAGACTGGATTACTGTATGCACTTGTCTCTGCTCGTCTACTGTGGACATCTTTATCATCACATTGCTTAGTGTGGCCCCCATTCGAATACATTTCTTTGCGTCTCTGTGGTCAATCTCTCGAGCATTGTCTAATCCAAAGCTGACAATTCTATCACTGTGGGAGGTACTGAATAGAGCATGTTTCATTTGCCTGTGAAAGTGACTTGATTTGTAATGTTCTATCAAAAACCCGTAAGCAAAACACAGCATAACTGGAAGCTCCGTTTAAGAATGAGAATAGAAGTGAAGACTTCACACTGGCCAGAAGTAAGTTGTATCCATATTTTCCTCCCAGTCTTTCAGCAAATGCGATGGCTACAATTTCATCACAATGCCTCATGATATGAATATGCAGGGAAACGTTTTATTCTCAGTGGATGTTTTCTTAATGGATTATTTCAACATTTGTCCCCATCTCACTTCAAGCTGGCTGACAGATAACTCCTGTTCACACAATTTTTTTCTCAGCTCCTCTGCATATGAATGTGAAGGACTGTAATGATGTAAGTCTTGTTCAGATGTATTTCAGGCCCCATGTGGCTTGGAAACGTTCACAAGCACACTCTTCGTCTGAGGTCATCTTTAGGAGCACCCATTCTAGATATTTTTTCAGTTGCGGTACTTCCTTCCATGCACAATCTTCTTTTTCATCACACAGTGGAAGATACCATGTAAATACATCATTTGAATCCTTTGGAATGCCTTTGATTGTGATGAGCAGGGTGCATAGCTGATTTGTTCTCTTTTCACCAGATTGTGGGTCTGTTTTCATGGTGAGCTGGACAAGATTGTCCATGAAAAATACAAGATGTCAGACTGAGACAAACCAAATGTTCAGAAGATGAGACGTCACTTGCTTTTACAGAGTATAGTGGATATGGTTTCAGATATGTTTTAGAGTGACAAAGTTCTGGAACTGCTGCTTTCTTGAGACGTCTGTCTCCATTTCGCAGACTTTGGCTTATATTGGCAGCTGATGTGATGGAAAAAATAGATGTGATGCTATAGTAGTTGATGAACAACTCATCTGTGATAATATATTGTATGATACCACTGTAATTTCTATTAAGTATTCCAATGACGAATCAAACTGGCAATATAAAGAGGTCCGTTTTGAGGTGTGGAAATCATCTGATGATCGACACCTGAGGCTGTCTGTGTTCAGAAGTGTTTGTTATAATAAACACTGGAATTTTAAAGGAATGTGCGAGCACTATTCTCTCATTATTTTAAAGTGGTTCACATCTAAGGGGTCAATGTTTCTCCTCTTTAAAACATTGAAAGCAAAAGGAGTAAAGAATTCTGCATTTCTCTGGGAGATCGTGGTTATCCAGACAAGATGAAAGGACACGTAATGGGGTCGGAGTTTTTCAGATTTCACATGACTTCTTGCAAGAAAACACTCATCAGGCAGAAGGCAACATTTGGGAAAGAAGAGTATGACAAGCACATATACAATGTGACATTTCTTCAGAGATGCACGAACTATCAGAGAGATATCATCATATGTTCAACGTTATGTTGCAATTCCTGTAATTCAATACCAATGTGTATTCCTGCGTTATGTGCATACACAGTTGTGCACTGAAGATATATGATATTTTGAAGCTGAAGAGCAGGTGTGTCTCTACAATCATTTTCTGTGTTGGTTTCTATTTTCTCATATCAATGGATATTTTTCAGATGGATAGTAATTCCATTTATTGCATCAGCAGCAAACGTCCGAGCAACAACATTCCATTGACAGACCTTCAAGCACAACTGAGTTCTTTACCCGTTTCTGCCAACTCGTTACATAATCCAAAGATTCCCATTTACTTTCCTGCTCATCTTCATAGTCTGACACTTCTTTCTTACAAAACGTAATATAGTGCCACTCACACAGTTGAACTTTAATCCATTCGTTGTTGGTGAACTGTGTTTTATAATCAATATATAAAGATGGAATCTTCCGCCCCTCAAGTTGTAGCTTTTAATTTTTTCTTCATACAGACCCAAACTTAAAATTTCAACAGACGTTAGTTGTTGATAAAGGTTCCATGTTGATTTGTTCGATTTGTTTGAAGATATAGACTGTGTTGGTTGTTAAAAGAGTTCATCATATACCACTTTGCAAACCTGGAAATCATCATAGTGATGAAACATATATCGAAAGAAACACGACAACGAAACGAATTTTTTCTTCTTCTCTCTGTTTTATCCTAGTATCATGTCTCTGTAAGTCTTGTAAAATATTTTCTTTCTTCACAATTTTTTTCCTGTGATGAATTGAATGGTTAGATTTAAGGAACTTTACAAGATCATCTATGGCTATGAAAGTTCCATCTTTGATTTTATTGAAAGATAGAGACATCCAGTGACGGTATAAAGATGAAAACCTGTTGAAGAATGAAAGTATTTAACTATCTGATGTCAATAATTCAGTCAAACTAGATATTTGCTTAAAATATTAGAATTTTGGTGCTAGATTTTATATATTGGAAGATAAAAGACTACAATTAATGGTCATCAAGGAGATAAGAGATGGTCAGAATTATAAGCTACAAACACACATGACCATTATATCAATTGCTTCAACTTGTTGCCTGAATGCAATTTACACAAGGCTGGTATCAGTTATGATAAACTGTATGACTATAAATTCTTTAATAAACTTCCATGTTCATTTACAAACATGTATGCTAATTACCATAGTCTCTATCCATGTTACTTCTAATATACATTGAGCAATAAAGTACTACTATCTAATGATGATACACTTCTAATATACCTACATAGACAATATCATGCCTTACGTACTTCTTGATGCAATTAGACAAATAAATGACCAACATGATAATTAAAGCGACAATAACTCTAGGTTTCTTGATTTGTGGATTTTGGAGAGAGCACTGTTATTGAACTTAACTTATTGTTATTGAACTGTTATTGAACTTAAACTGAATTGATACTATAAACAGCAAACAATTACTGTTTTATATATATATATATATATATATATATATATATATATATATATATATATATATATATATATATATATATATATATATATATATATATATATATATATATCCCAAACTGAAGCTCACAATAGATGGTGTATGTATGTGATACATTAAGTGATATTACAAAATACTGAATACAAATAACATAGAATTCTTACCATTTCTTCTTCGTGGAATTCTTTATTATATTACATAATCCGTGTCTTCAAGATAAAACTTTAAGTATTCTTGTAAAAAGTCACAAAACTATTCAGACAAAATATTTGGAGTGCCTGTCAATCAAATATATCACAGTAACTGTCAGCTAATCTTATTTTGGTACAAAATATAGACCTACAATCTATTATGCTAAATACAATATAGAAATCCCATATTTAAAGCTAGCTTTCAAACACAGGGAACTGAAATAGGGGCATTAGAACTGGACAGTTAGCTGGGAATCTAATATCAATTAAATTTGACACTAGTGAAATTCACACTGGCTGATAACTAGGTGATGACAGATAAAACAAACACTGGCAAGCATCAGAATCTAGAGATATTCAGACCTGGGCCCTGTCTTTGGAGTATATAAAGAGAGGACTTTGGAGTCACTCACATTTTTTGTGTTCCTGTTCTAAGATAGCGGACATATTTTATGTTGTACTTAGATATTATTCGAGAGGAATAACATTTGTTTGGACTGTTCAGTGGAAATTGTAAGTGTTCATTATTTGGACTATAATATTATTCTGGAACTGTTATAAATTATTCGAAGGGATTCTTGACAACACCATCTTGACAATGTCACGATTCATGGAGGACCCGTACATTTCCGGCTTTGAAGTTTGTAAGGAACTTTTCATTCATTTAAGACTTTCATAGACCTCTATAAAGTTAAGTTTGGATTCACTTCCTAATACTGTAAGTTCCTCTCACATTTTCATTAACTTTGATAAGTAAATTGTTTGTTAAGTTTTACAAAACTTACTGGTTTTGCATTTTCTATTACTTAGTTTGTGACCATCGAGTCGTAACATTATAGCTTCAGAAATATGCAAGAAAGGTCTTTCCATGCAAACATCTGGAGTACATGCAGTCAAACAACCCCTTCGGTTCATGAGGTCAGATAACTATAATGGGTCAAGAACAGAGTTGGTGTCCCCTGACTGACCATAAAATTTGATTATTTAAAAAAAAAATTCCAGATGATGTAAGCAAACTCGTTGTTAGGCTATCCTTTGACGAACTCTTAAATAATTGTTTTCATAATTGGTGTAAGGTATGGCTTACAGACTATTGCCTAAACTGCATTTTTTTTTCAAACTGAAACACTTTAAAGCAGTTAGCATATACGTGCTGCTCAGTAAATTTAACATCATAAAACAACATGTTTTGGGTTCCAATCCAGTGTTAACCTGTTATGACGCTCACGGGATTTTTGTGCTGGCTCTAAATATAGCACCGATTCACCTACAAAAGTTGACCTAAGACATTGAACTTATAGTTTCTATTATTCGAATGTGTGTAATCGTTGTTATTAACTGTAGTTTATGTACGGACAACTAGTTGCAACAGATGAATGTTCAAATGACAATGACAAATAACATCATTGTTTATCGTGAAATTCAAAAATTACATTATGCATATTCCAGAGTTCGCACTTTGCAATGTAGTCTAATTAGGGCAAAAATGATTAGATAATGTTTCAATTTTATGGCCTGTCAAAGTGCATCAAGTAGACTATATATTCACTTTTAAGAGAAGTCCTTTAATATAACATATATTTCTATTAGCAGTTGTATATGTGGTGGCTTATTACATCTTGATGGTGGTTATTGATGTCTAGAGGATGATCGACCACGGTGTTATAGACCGGAGATTGAGCGAATATTAAGAAATGAAATTAATGGATGAATTAAATGGAGATCTGAACAGAGATATAGAATAGAACAACACGAATATACAGAATATAAGCAATTAGATAAAACAAAACAAAATTGTTCAAGATCATTTGTAGGATGCACGTCTACCAGAAAATAAATTGACACAAAGTTCTAGAATGCAATTAGCAGTTCCATTTACATTGATACGGCAAATTTCATCATGAAATCGATTGAGCATTTCGAACTTTAATTGTCCGGCATGTCTGCATAACATTATAAGTGGTTGGGGTCACTCTACAGATTCAACACTTCTAGTCGGTTGGAGCTGATATGCGTAGCAACACTTTCTTGTTCCCTATGGACGTTCACTCTTCGTTCGCTGCTTTTAGTGGCCTCTCTGCGTCTTGCCTCTTATGTTCAGGCGTTCACTCTCGTACCAGTCGTGGAAGCTATTTCATTGCTTTGAAGTTCGCTCTCTGTTCCTTTAGCAGAAAGGACTCTTTACACCACTGGTTACTTGTTTCTCATAGAATATCAACTACATGTCCCTTGGACACTTTTTTCGATGAATTATGTCCTTCCCCCAGAGCCAAGACCGTTACCGCCTCGCTCAAAACAATTTAGACTGAGTAAGTCTTTATTAATATACCCAATCAGATTTCAGATTTATCTAACCACCACTACTAACACGTGCCCCTCCAGAACATGGAAAAGTTGATATTTTCCCCCGCTTCCATTAGTATACCGATCTCTGCAAATTTTCAACTTATGGCAAATGTTTCAGAAAGTAAAAATGCTGTTTCTGCAACATTTCAAACCATAACATTTCGATAGACAAAATCAAAGCTTTACCCCTTGACCAGTTTCACCTGACACTTTTATCAATCGTGGGCTCTACCAGATGTATTCAAATATAGTATCTTTGCACATACCAATGATTCGACCCGGATGCAAAATCACATGCATCAACTTAAAATTGCTATACGATACAATGGCATTTGCAAAATTCAATATGTTATATGTTACAATGACATCTGCAACATTCATATTGTTACAGTATAATTGTCAAGAGAGAATAACAGATTCGGAAAATATTCGACATCTCCTACCCTGCCCGGACTCTTAAAGATCTTATTGTTGCCATATGATTTAAATTTTTGTTGTCTGATAACCAAGACTATATTAGTTTAACCCTAGCAGATTTATTCACAAACTTTAATGTTCATTTCACATATGTGAATCACGATTCCCTAATACACCAAAACGTATCTACAAAGTAAAATTGCACTGGTTAAACAACAATAGTACCCTTTTTATAGATGGAATAAGTTTTGCTGCATTTTGTATATTGTTTCTACATCAGTATGAACTCATGATGTGAGCTTGATCTCGTGACGAAATGGAACATTACGCCTTTTGAATGTACTTGCACCTCCTGTACCTTCCCCTCTGTTATCAGTCCAAGCTAATGAATAGACAGAGGCGTAAGATGTACTTGTAGTAAAGTACATCGATTTGTAGGCCGGAGATAAACCACATTTATTGCAATGCGTGGGTGTTAAGCACTTTTACATCAAGCAGAAAGGAAATCTTGTGTGGTATGGACTATGAGAATTTAAATAAGACTTCCGAGACTACGAGTTTTTCTCCTTATAAATCAATAATTTATTATATTATGATGAATATCACCATCCTCTTTAATATAAACTGATAAGTTTATTCTAATGCAATTCTGGAAAACAAATCATGACTTTAAATTAACTGGTCCTTGTAAGCTTTTCTTCTATTGACTTCATTTTATTCAGCATCAAACTTTATTAACAATCTTTGTTTAATTTAAGAATCTGTTTATATTAATTAATGACGTCCGCTTTTCGTTTATTAACGTTAAAATTGCTGGTTGCAGGAGCAGAATTGTGGGGTGTGTGTAGTATGCCACTTCTAATTCTTGACAAAACCTATTTATGCAGTGTTCTATAAATCCATGTTCAAAATTGTGTACCATCTTAAATCTTTCTTTCTTGATACATTGATTATGTTTTGACTCGTTGCTGAATATTTGCCAAACTGAAACAAAAGATTTCAATTAAAAAAAATTTCTAAAAATCGCATTTGTTCTTTGGGTGCATTGTGCTATTGCTTTTGTAGTTACATTTCAGATTAAACGATTACCTCCTACACAGAATACGTTCTTTTCAAAATGTCTCTTTACACGAATCCTATTATCCGAAAGGCATGTCCACCTACAGTTGTGTGTCCCTGGCAAAGGCATTCTACTCCAATCCTAATTGCATTGCTGTGCCGTATAACTCCAAATCAACAATAACAAAAATACGAACAAGTTAGTGACATTAGTTTCTTTTTGTTCTTGGTGCACATATCCCTGCCAATCCCTCAAATTACTCATGGTTAACTAATTCCCTGACATGTCTTTAAGAAAGACAAAAAATGTCATACTCGCATTTGGATGTCTTCCAGAGACAAATTGGGCAGATTTCTGTTTATATTTTGTAAACAGTATTTATATTGTCTTCGACAGTCACGAGACAAACGTTTGGGCAAACAAAATTAGGAATACCTGATACCAAAGCAATTCAAATTTCATTATTCATCAGCTACCTCTGGCAGAGCTGTATTTAAATTGCTTCATCATTTGTTTTTCGGCAGAAAATTCACTTAACTTCGACACCAAGCAGTTTTATATAAGTGGCAAGTATAAAGTAGTTCGATTAGTGTTACAACTATCTTATGAGGACGAGACTATTGAATACCATGACTGTCTTCCGTTGTTGACGTTTTATATATGTGATGCTTATTTCATTATATGTGGTGGATATTCCATTATACGAATTTATACGAGGCGCATATTCCATTATATGTGGTGCATATTCCGTTATACGTGGTGCATATTCCAATATACACTGTCCTTTCAACACTATATGCATCAAGTTTTGCCTTATATTTCAGTAATATGATACTGTCCGCTAATCTTACGGACTTTACCGAGTACTCTGAAGACGGACTTTTTCACGTATCAAAAGTTGTGTGAAAATGTCGTCTGAAAAGTTGACCCGTGCGCTCAGTTCTATTAGTCTAGGTACGCCTAGTCAGTGGTTACAAGACCAAAAAGTAAATGATATAATGTTCGAGTCGCTGTCTGCTGTACACCTGGCACTTCGTTGGCGGTCTTCAGGTGTTTCGTTTTCTCCTTCAATCGGACCCTGTCCCCAATCGTGTCAACGCACATCCTTACCAGGTCTACATCAAGGGTATTGGAAATACCAAAGAGGAATAAGAGGCAGACTGATAAGTAACAGAATCAACACCGACGGGAAACACTCTCACTTAAGACTTTAATTTCATATGATGATAGTAACTGGCAACTGTGAATAGGTCATTGTTTGTGTTTGTTCGAAAGAAATTGCGATTGAAAATTTTGTCAATGAAATAGTTGAATACGTTTGATATATTTCATTAAATTGTTATACCTTTCACCCTGAGTTTTTTTTAAGAAATAAACCTAGACCGTCGGCATTGCTGACTTGGGGCTGGGAGCTATTAAATGTTAATTTTCCACCTTCTCTGGTGTTAGAAATAGTAGGAGGCACGTGACAATGGCGTGTGAGCCACGTATAATGTAATAAGCACAGCGTATTATGGAAATATGCACCACTTACAATGAAATACGTACCATGCATAAGGGAAAATACACAACATATAATGGATAATGTAAAATGCACCAGGTATAATGGCATATATACCACGTATAATGAAATAAACGCCACTTATGCACCACGTATAATGGAATATGTACCACGTATAAGGGAAAATACACTGCATATAATGGATAATGCAGTATGCACCAGGTGTTATGGCATATATACCGCGTATAATGTAGTAAGCACCACTTATGCACAAGGTATAATGGAATACGTACGACATATAATGGAATATTCACCACGTATAATGAACTAAGCACCGCATATATAAAAAGTAAAAAACTGAAGACAGTCTATGTCGTTAGTTTTCGGATGAACCGGATTACAGATAGTCCAGTTTTTGGGAAATTTCATTATATTACTTACTGTATGGAAGTATATGGTGTATTTGAGAAACTGTACCATCGGGTACAACACATTGTTTTCCCTTTATTTATTTTTTGACCGATTGTATATAAATTTTCTCTCGTTCCTTACTGACTAAGAGTACTATCACGTCTGGTATTAAAAATCCAGAGTTTTTAATTATGCTATTATTCCATTACATTAACAGTGTTCTTCAAGCACTAATGTTCTCAAAACCAATAAATATGAAATCTAAAAGTTGTGAGAATCTTATATTTCATCCAGTCATGAAAAGAACAACCATAACCGCTCATCGACCTTAAACAACAGCTAAAATAATAGGATCTCCGCATGTTACAGATCCGTTTAACTGAACTCTAAATGATTGTGTGCGTCGATTGTTTTGCAAGTTCTGTCTGCCGATACAAAGTACATTATATACACATATAAACACCCTCACCGGGGAGCAGCATAGACTAAAAACTGCTGACGATTTGTATGCAAAGAGATCAGGGGCTACTACGCTATTTGACCTACTTATACTTTCACGTGAATAGCATCGATTTCGATTTGTAGGCACATTATACGACAGCAGGTCTAGGTATATTTTGTTTGCAGTCAGATGGCTATTAAACAAATGTAAATCGATATTATTATTATTATTATTATTATTATTATTATTATTATTATTATTGTTGTTGTTGTTGTTGTAGTAGTAGTAGTAGTAGTAGTAGTAGTAAATTTACAGTATTCCTCAACTCACTAGAACGTAATATATATATATATTTCTGTGCAGCTCGATACCTCCCCCTCCCCGCCGAAAACCGCAAATTCAACGAGAGATGTGCAAGATTTGTATTATATATTTTAGGACAAGTATTATCATTTCGTCTGTCCACTCGCGTTGATAGAATTGATTTGTATTGATAATTGTAAGTAAATCCGCCACCGTCACATCAATAACAACGATGGCGACAAAAAGAAACACTGTTACTACCAATGCTACCACAACGAAGAAGAAGAAGAAGAAGGAGAAGGATAACATTAACAACAGCTACAACAATAACAACCAAAACCATCATTTGACGCATTAAAAAATTCACGATAACAGAAAATGTTTCAGTAAAGACTCAACGGAATTAAAAGTTCCTCAGGGGTTCTCTGGTATTTTCTAAAAACTTTCGGTAGCAGTCATTGTGCAAGGTACAGCTTTAAAGCTATCTTGAACTGTTATAAGGGTTGTTGCACTATAAAGTGGCCGAATGAATCATTCTTTCAGGACACCAAGAGAGATATCAATTTACGGGTCTATTAGCGCGATTGCCGAAATGTTATTATACTCCTCCACGCACACTAATCAAGTAATGATCTCATTCCGCCGTGTTTCCACTGTTAGTTTCTCGCGTCATAAATAATTAGCTTATGTGTCGATGATAAGTGCAAATACAAAATATGATTTCTTAAAGTAACACAAGTGTTTCTTTTGTTTTATTTTATTTTAATACTTGTCGAATCGATCCATGGTAATGTCATAAACATCGTTGAAGAAAGGCGTGACAAGCAGGAAATCATCATTTAACAATCTTTCCTTTAGGGGGGTGGAGGGAGGGTGATATTGGTCTGAGCTTTATATGAAAATAAATTCAGACCGTGAAATACCTTGAAAAAATATTATTACTCTGATTTGAAGAAAAAAATAAATATATTTATGATATTATTTGAAAATACAATGTTTATCTTGAAGTAAAAGATTTGTTAAATCCTGGTTCAAAAGAAAATCCCAGTCTCCACCCCCATTATTAAATGATCTGTCTCTAAGCAAATTAAACTATTAAATAAGATTTGTTTATTTCTTCTCTCCTCAGTTCTGCTTTGTCCATTGTATGCTCTCAGTTCCTTTTTTCCGCCACATGGAACTTTAAATCTCAAATCCTAATAAGAACCTCCGTAGACTAGAGGAAAACATTTGTCTTTTTGGAGGGTCATGCACTAATATCTACAAATAATAAAACAATAAACATAAGCAAATAATAAGTGCAGCTGGAAGTTTTTTCTTGCGATTTACAGATAGAAAACCATTTACAAACAAATCCAATAATATATCAGCATAGAGCACATACGAAAATGTCATTTTGTATACATAAATACAGATATTCCTCAATCAAATGCATATATGAACATATATTTCAATCAAATGCATGCATGCATATATCCGTCAACCAATGCATGCATGCACATATCTGTCAATCAAATGCATACATGCATATATCTGTCAATCAAATGCATGTATGCACATATCTGTCAAATGCATGCATGCACATATCTGTCAATCAAATGCATACATACATATATCCTTCAATCAATGCATATATGCATATAGCCATCAATCAATGCATACATGCACATAGCCGTCTATTCAGTAATCCATCGATGGTTATTTTCATTTAGTATGCATGACCATACTTATGAGAATCTACAATTTAATTTAATTGTATCTGTCACATACACATTGATTTGTATTAATAAAACTTCATTTTATCTTAACAAGAAAAAGAAGAGCAAATGACACTTCGGCTCAAACGAACTAGTGTAAGTGAATAAACATTCAGCAAGTGCCTGGTTGAAAGTTTAAATTTTAAAAGCATCAACACGCTCGAAATGGGTCTATCTCTACACACTGTCAGTATTCAATTCAGTTAGATTGAATCAGACCACGTGTTCTTGAAACTTTCCGAGCAAGAAACTCGAGATGAAGCTGAAAATCCCAAAATCAGATTTGATATCTAGGGTGAACCTTTGTCATACAAGTTTGGCAGTCTATTAGAGAAACAGAACTTATGACAAATTTGAAAAACAGTGTGAATCTAATTTGATTCTAATTAAAGTACTAGACTTCCAAGGTTCAGAGACATTGAACTTGCGCTTGTTCGTCAAATAGCTTCGAAAACACGGGACCTGAAATTATAAAATCTTTAAAAATAAACTTTGAGAATATTTTATTAGGCAATTATAAAAACAATGTTTGATAGAGCGCTGTACACGATTTGATTCAAGAAAATGGTCGATTCTACTTAGTTCATGACAAATAAACTACACTGCTTATGTCTTGATATTGACGCCTATATGCATTATAATACGCGCTTAGCCGTATATACATATCTATGACTGAGAGGTCATACGAAGTTGAGAGTGACCTCATAATAACTGTCACGGTCTGCGGGCTTGTAGTTGTAGTCTTTTTCCACCCTTACTCGCGAAGCGGATCCCGCTGGACGTGGGGACCGTCTAGTATTTAACAACTGCCAACTCCGATTGTTTTTGTCACGAAACTAAAGTTGCAATTTATTCATCCACAGTCAAACATGCTTTTAGATTCATTGGCTGCGTGTTCCGGAAACATTTGGGCAAATGATACTGTTGATGAGCGATGAATTTCGCCGAAGAAAATATTTGTATCAAGATGTTTACTGTTAAAACATCACTTGAATTTTATTTTCCCTGTAACAAAACGATAAAATTTCATTTTTCCGACAGCTGCTGCTGATTCAGATAAAATAGCGGTCATGGAGTCAAGGCTGACCAAAAATGACTGTAAACAGACTGGTTAACCCGATGAAAAGTTCATATCCAGGCTATATTCATTAGTCAGATCAATGGTATGGAAGACATTTAGCACAATAGTTGAGAGGACCTAGTGTCATCGAAATGTTTTGGTGTTTGTTCACAATAAATTATAGTACTTCACGACATTTCAAGGTGCGTAGACTATGGTTGCGGCTTTTGGATCTTTTACAACCGTAAGAGTGTTAAGTTCATGATTATCTCGAACATTAAACCATTGGCTAGACCATAATATCAACAATAGACTCGCTGTTTACTTTTAACGCCTGTGCATTTACACTCCAAGCGCAATATAAATAAGACTTTACTAAACGATGGACAAAAAGCAATTAAATTAAATTCTTTATTTCTGAAAAGAGGAAGTACTTCACGAAACACATAAGCGCTATTATTGTGTTGGATATTAAACAAAACTATTTCAGATGGGAGGGTGATGTTAACATCATGTAGACCCCCAAATATATATGCCTTGATCTGTAAGGGCCAGACCATTTGACTGAAATTTTCGTTTTTTTTTCCTTTCCTTTTTGCGGGGTGGGTGGGTAGGGGAGGGATAGGATTTCTTTCCAACCAGGACAATTTTATTTTATTATCTGAAGATATTTCTTTCGACCAACTATAAAATAAGACGGATAGAAAATTGTTTTCCCATCAAATCAGAGGATAATTGCTTTTTTAAGCTATCTGAGGACCGGATATTTTGACAAAAATCCAAGCACCTCCCCAACCCATGAAATGGTAGTTTCCAATAGACTATTAGCTATAGAAAAAGGTGGCTGATATACAATTTAAATTTTGCCTACATTAAAATATAGATATTTGTGACAAATGAACTCGAGATTCGGTAAAAACCGCCTTAATTACAAATCAAATTAAAAATCTAACTTAATATTGCTACTAAAATAATGAATCGATTAACCTCCTGAAGTGTACGAGAACATATTCTTCTCATTCTATAGGTTTCCAATTTTGAATTTAAAAACCTGAATACATTTAGCAGAATGTAAAACCTTTTTAAATAACTTTAATGGGGAAACTTTTAATATCGGTTAATTCCATCTAAAGGGAAAGGATGGTGGAGATGGTGGAAGCTTTGCAAGGATTAAAGAACAATTTCATATTGATTTCAGTGAATGTTTGTGCCATTCATTTTTTGGATAATGTCTGGGCCATTCATTTTTTTTTGTTGATATCCTGGTACCGTTTCGATTACCATTGCCAATTTGGGTTTTCTGAAAAACAGAAGGTCGCTTGATTTTTAGTATATTTGAAAATATTAAGGTAATTTTAAACTACACAAAACGTTATTCATTAAGTGTAAAATCCCATCTTTGTATAAACTGACTCACAAACCGAATCTTGGTGTCACATTTGCTCAGCCACAGCTATCAAGTCGTATATAAACTAGGGTATTATTACGACCCATGTGTTTGATGTCTAAACATTGCCGCGGGCTAGTGTTAATCCCTTACGCAAGGTTACCGTGACCCACCGGAAATTGGAGTTGGAGTAGGCGACCGTTCGTGTTATTTGACAAAGGCTTGTAGTATTCCCACCTAGGTGTTAAATATTTGTTCAGGGTGAGCGGGGCGTGTTCTCATCCGTCCCCACGTGGACAGACAGCGAGAGGACCATTGTCCGCTAAGTTTGATTGGATCGGTTCACAACGACATCCAATCGGAATTGAGATAGAGGGTGTGATTACAACTTAGATTCAAATTATAACTTCGTACCTCGCAAGCAAAGGGTCCGTTACGCCTAGACAGAAGAAGTAGGGTTACTCCGACAAGCTACTCGTAATTGGCGGTAAAACTTAGAACAGATTTTAAGGGAAGAAAAACTTCGAAAAGGAAGTTTTTAAGAGGACATAACTTCCGGTTCAGTTGAGTCCCGAGTGTCCAAGAGGGGAGACGGAAGTGAGACTAGAATAACAGTCGGAGTCGACAAAGCTCTAATCGGTGGAGAGAAGGTGGATAGAAGGTGGAGGAGGAGGAAACGGAGTCTGGAGGAGGAAGTCGAGGAGGAGGAGGAGTATAGAGAAGTCGAGAAGGAGGAGAAGGAGTATAGAGAAGTCGAGGAGGAGGAGAAGGAGTTTGGAGAAAGACGGGGAGGAAGAGAAGGATTTGGGAGGAATAGGAGAGAAGAATACACAGATGAGTAGACTACAAGGACAGGTGGAGATCTATCTCACACTACTAATCAAGTGATGCAATAGGATATTAAAGGATCCAGCGGAAGGAGTGTACTTGGGAAATTTGAATCATTTGACTATTGAATTGTTATTAAATTGTTATTCATTGAATTTCACCCTTTTTGTATATTTAACCATTTAACCGTCGGCATTGCTGACTGGGGGCTCGGAGCTGTACATCTATCTTTCACTAATTTAACTTCCAACCAAACTCGAGCCTGGATGGGACTTCTATAATAGTTAATTCAACATTGAGAGCACCCCACCCCAATTCCCCACAACCAAATCCTCACAGTGGGGGGCATCCTCCACACTTACGTAAAACTAAAGTTATAAATATTAAAAAATGCCCCACAGAAGTTAGGCATATGAGAAATAGTTCGCAGTATAAAAATGATAATTAAACCTCTTAGTGCACAAAGTTGTTTCTCCTTATTGATGCAGCACAAAGGCAAAATATCAGTTAGTTCGACCCTTGCGCTTTCAAGGGAGTGACTCAGTGGACAGCGTGCTAGACTCGCGACCTGAAGGGTGTGTGCTCCAATCTTGCTTATACCAGGCCGGATCGACCACCGAGGTGTCTCATCTCCAATTACAGCGTCACGATATAACCTTTCATGTGTTTATTTGCCGTTAGATACTAATCAGTTATTCAGTCCTTTTTCTACCAGATTTATATCATAAACTGAACATCTTCCAATCACTTGAAAGATGAGAAATATGATTCACATCTTTATTACGATCCAAGGACTGCTATATCCCCTCGAGATTCACTATCCCAGGATATCTTATCCCCTCGAAATTCACGATCCCAGGACATCTGCATCCTCTTGAGATTCACGATCCCAGGATATCTATATCCCATCGAGATTCACGATCCCAGAACAGCTATATCCACTTGAGATTCACGATACCAAGACAGCTATATCCCCTCGAGATTCACGATACCAGGATATCTATATCCCCTCGAGATTCTAAATATGTTCAATCAAAGGAATGGTTAAAAAAAATTAAAATAAAAAACACAATTCCTTCGATTGTTACTTTATTACAACCTTAATTTGTTATAAAGATTTGTAAGTTTGGGAAGCTTATAAAATGATCACATCTTTCTTCTCACCTCTCATGAGACGTCTAGACGTCTTATGTTAGCTCCAGTGTCGAAAATTGAATGTAAATTAATAGTACTGTAAAGCTTTTTTGGCGAACGTTTCGCTCAAAGTATACCCAGTACACAAAAAAAGAATTCAGCTTAGTAGTAGTATAGTAAAAGTAGGCTATGGGATACGTCATCATTACCATGACTAGCACGGTTTTCAAAGTGAAATGAGCATACTTCATCTGTTTTCTCAAGAGATTTTGATCTCTTCATGAGTTGAATATAAAGAAATGAAATTTAGTTTCCAAATATATTTGAAAAGAAATAGCTTGTGATAATGACACGAGGTAAGACTCGGCAGCAGCAATTTTCTCTACTACCTATGAGAGGTCGCCACATTTTTATGGCAGAGGGTGATGGCAGAGGATGAAGACAAGACTGGCTTATATAATAATTTTACGTAAAACTTAAGGCCACGTTGGCTATCAGATAGTGACGAGATGATGCTCATATATTGATTTTACATAAAAACGTAAGATTATCTTTTCAAATGAAAAGATAATATAATATAAACAATGGATCTGAACACTATCTTTGTGCTATCACATCAGATAAAAAAGAAACCTGTAGAATGGTATTCTATTGTGCCAAAAACAGTTGGTGGCTCTGAGTTGGCCACGGTCCTTGGCATTTGTTCTTGGCATCAGTAAAAAGCATAGCAAGAAAAAAGCTTGGCAAGATGCAAACTTATGTGACCTTGCCTTGTTTGTTGGGTACATTATTTGAGCCAGTAATCAGAAAATATACTGAGATAACTACAGGTGAAAAAGTCATAGGCTACGATATCTATATCAGATATATTGAAGGCTTCAGGCACAGTCCAGACGGATACATAGCAGACGGTAAAAAACTGATTTTTGAATTTAAATGTCTCTTTGTCAACAAGTTCTCTCTGGCTTAGAAATTTATGTCGTGGTATCATATGGTCTACTTGCCGACACAGTATTTCGCATGTGCTCCTTAGAGCAATTTAGTTTCTATCTCGAGCACGATACAAAAATTCATAACAGGGATATGACCGATACGAGAAGGATCCAGCCGCAGTCTGTATCAGAGGTTTCTTTAGTGATAGCGATGATTTTGTCGACTTAGGCGGATCTTCTGAAGCAGAGTTAACATTGTGTCTGAAAAAAAAATATATGTACAGAGAATAATACGTCGTATCATGTGTCCAGGAACAGCCAGTTTGTATTATCACTGCAATATATAATATCACATAGAGGTATCCTAAAGGAAAGCTATTTACCGTCTTGCCTAGAAAAAATTTTCAGAAGTTGTATGATTATATTGCTTGCGTGCCATGCTACGACAAGACAGTCAAAAAGCCATATTGACAAATTATATTTGAATTAGGGAAAGAAAAACAATAGATCATAACGTATAATTTTGACTCAAGCAGAAAAATGCCAGTTTATGAAAGCGAATATACTGTCAAAGTAAACTTTCGCATAGGATGGAATACAGAAGACGTTATCTGGATGGTTCGGGATATCAAGTCGTTAAATATCGCAAACAAGTTTTTCAAGGACGCTCTCAAAATGACTTATCAGACTTCGAAAGAACATTTGGATCACTCATAATTTTACGCTGTCAAACTAGATAAATCTAAACTCATACTAGAAGAATACAATAAACTTGGCGGCAAGAGGTCACTGTATGATTTTGTCAAAACCAGTAATTTTATAACAGCATGATATAATGACAACATTTTGCATACCATAGTCCACTTAGTTTAGAAAATCACAGTATCGTTAACATACTGCCAGTATTTTTATCACAAGAGTCAAGGTGATGACATTTTGTTGGTAATTTTTTTTTTTTTTCGTATTTGCTAACGCATAGTGGACTCAGCTCAGCAACCATATTATCTATCATCTTGAATTCTTTGAGCAAGTCTTCCGTGTTTTAAGTAGCACAACGCAATCAAGTCCTGATTTGTTTTAAAATTCTAGTATACGCAACGTAAGCGTACCTGCGCACTGCTTTTTATATTTTGAAGTCTTGTTCCATGTTTCTACGTTCGATTTTGTTGTGTCAATAATTGTTTCTAATATTTCTTAGTTTAATTCGCTAATGATACTTCACACTTGTCTCAATGTTTTTAGCAAGACTAGCGGTTTCCTTGTCATTGTAGAACTTTCTTTCCTTGTCGTAGATATAAGTTCGTCTCGCAAATGATTTTCTCTAATACTAGCGACAAAAACATTATTCATATTAGCGTTTACTCGTATCCAATAAGGAAAGCTTGTACACAATTTTTGTGGCTCCTCTGCTGTCATAATAAGCTTTGGCAAGTACGTCATCCAATTTTGTCTCATTATGCGCCTCGTCAAATAACAGCTTGTTAAGTTAGCGCACAATCCTTACGAATTCTTGCATGATATATATATATATGTTGTTCACGAAAAGTCGTCTAGTTGTGCTAGATTCCAATTTGCAAGAAATTTTTATTACCATTCCAACTACAGTAAAATATAACAATTTTCCGTTGCTACTGAGCTAAAAATGCATGAACTAAATTACTTGCAACTGAACAAACAAACAAAATCACAACAATATCACGATCCAACAGCTGTTATTGCTTCAAGAAAACAGCAGGCGATACGCTCAATATGCGCACTTCGAGCACGCAACTGAATTTTCCCAATGCTAACGCCTATTGGACACTGGACTTGCATCCCAAAATATGTGCATTCAACAAAAGGTGCCTTTTCCTTATTAGTATGAGTTGGCGTTATGTGGTTAGAAAATACGACAAATGCTTTGCAATTTAGGCTGCATTCAGATAAGGCGGATGCAACGAACCCACTTCGAGCTCCGTTATCGTTCATTATTAGAATAAATCCAACATTATTCTTGATGCTTTTGGAATCCGTATATAATTTTGTGGTGGCATCTATGCTGTCTATTGGCACACCAACATTTTTTTTTATCAGATCATTTTTCACGTCAATACCAGCTGTGCTAACTTTGAATAATGTGGAATTAACATTATTTGAGATTATAAATCCTTCTGCCCCTGAATAATTATCGGACTATATGTTATGGTATTTTATCGCGATGCAGAAGTTCCTGAAATGTATCGTCACCTGACTAGGTAACAACGGTTAGGATAAAGTAAGTGTGGTCACTAGTTTTGTAAAAACATATGGCACAATAAATATCAGCAACACCAACATTAAATTCACACAGTCAGTACGAAACCTCGGTGTTACTCTTGACAGTACTCTCTCATTGCACCAGCATGTCATGAACATATGCAAGGCTGCATATCTTGAGCTGAGACGCATCAGCTCCATTCGCAAGTATCTTTCAGTTGATGCCACTAAGACACTTGTGTGTTCCTTAGTACTTTCAAGACTGGACTATTGTAACTCAATTCTGTCTGGTTCGTCTCAATATCTACTCCAGAAACTTCAAAAAGTTCAAAACACAGCTTCTCAGATCATCCTTAGAATACCACGATCAGAGCACGCC
>JAECUM010005604.1:0-38762 GCA_016617855.1 Megalonaias nervosa
AGTAAACCTTTCAGTGGAGAACAAATATAGAGATGTATAAACGTGGATATAATAATTTTTCATGTACAGAGAGAGAGAGAGAGAAGTGGTGGTAACCAGAAAAATATTTTCCAGCACATTCTTGTGGATCCTTACCAGTTCAAAAATGAAAAGAACAGCATCTGCATTTACAGATCTAATTAATACAATCCATGACAAAACACAATAATCAAACTAAGAACCTAATCTATTTTAAATACAGGATAAAATTTAGTGCAATGAAAATATGGGGATATATCAGATGTCTATGCTTTACATTTTGGCAAGTTATATATAAACACTGTTAATACTCTATGGTCCCAAACTATGTAACTGAAAGAAACAACATCAACAAACTTAGTAAAATCAACCAACAATTTATTTCCCTATAATACAAAGTGAAAATTCAATAGACACAATATTGTGAATTAAATACAATTAATCCTAATTATTCAGTCAGAAGTTTAAAAGTATAGAATGATTCAAATGAATTCCAATAATATTGAATGTCCTGATATACTATAAATTTATTATCCAGAATGTCTTTGAATGAGCCCTCAATAATCAGCAAGTAGTGTTTTAGTCCAAACAAAATCAATGAACACTTTGTAATTCCATTGAATAATTTAAATAAATAGTTCCTCTCACATTATAACTAAACACAACTATAAATTGAATCACAGATTCCCAAAGACTCATATTAAAACATGAATGAATAATTGTTTCCCAAATCCTTTATTACATATTCCACTTCACCAAAAACACAATGGAATTTCCAAGGGAAAAACCCAGATCTTGAACTCAAATCCAATACATTTAATACAGAATATGTCGAAGACAATAATGATATCTACAGAGTTGGAGCAAACTATGATCAACATTTGGTCTCCAAAGTGGTGACAGCTCAACCAATAAGATACATGATTTCCCCATAAGTATGCATAGATCTTACTCAGATGAGACTCATCCAACATCTCGACTATATAAGACCATTTAACAAGTTTGATTGGAAATTGACAAATAATAGATCCTAGTGTTGACATTTTGTTAAACCGATCAGATGCAAGATCACCTGACAATTGTTATTATTATGACTATTAATATTATTATTATTATTATTATTGCTATTATTATTATTAGTGTTATTATTATTATTATTATTATTATTATTATTATTAATATACAAGGATCTTGCTCATAATTGTACCCATCTATCTGTATGATTTAGATAGACTTACCAAGCTTGATCAAAAAATCAAAATACAGTTTCAAGACTGTTACAGGCTCAGCATATCAGAGGCAAGATTACATCATTAATATGCATGGATCTTGCTCATGATCTAACTCAAACAATACCTTAGTCATAATGAATATGTTAACATTATTACCAAAATCAGATTAGCAATATTGCTTCATCAGTGGTAACAAGCTCTGCCAATGAGATGCATCTTTATCTCATTAATATGCATGGACCTTGATTAGTATTAAACTTTTCTGAGATCTTTATAAAATTCACCAATATTCCAAGTTTGATCAAAATTTAATCAGAAATGTGGTCTCCAGAGTGGTAACAAGCAGTCAATCTGAAATTTGGTGTCAAGAGTGGTAACAAGCACAGTCAATCAGAAATTTGGTCTCCAGAGTGGTAACAAGCTCAGCTAAATACATACAAGATCAGCTTATTGATATTTGTGGATTTCATTATCCAGCTTTGATGATACAGTGATCATAATGATATAGTCCATGTTAAAATTTGACCAAACTTGAACCAGAAACATTACTTCAAGAGAGGTTAGAAGTTCAGCCAATCATTAATGTGTGTGGATCTTACTCATTATCAGTGTCATCTGAGATCATGATTATACAATCCCATATTACAAGTTTGATTGAAATCGGATTATAAATATTGCCTTCTGGAGAGTGGTAACAAGCAAGTGTTGATGGATGGACAAAAATGTATACATAGTGCATGACAGATGCAGGGCCATATCATAGGCTCATTAGGATTTGTGGTCAAGGGAGTTAAAAGAAGAAAATCACAAACTGATTCCTAACTTGATATTACACTATTACACTCGTTTCAGGGGTGTAGTGCTGTGGGTATTTGTGGGAACGGCATTCCTTTACTTTTTTGTGCTTGCCTTTCTCCCCCCTAATCTAAGTAACATGCATTCCTTTATTTCTTTATTATGTTCTCTCACTTCTTTATTTAGCACTACACCACTGACTAAGTTTTGGATCTTTTTACAATAGCAGTTCAAAATTAAAATAGACATACTGTGCATTAGTCAAAAACTGTCATAACCAGTAAATGATATGTATATATTATGAAAATGAAAGTAATTTAACAATTTTACACAATATTTTTTATGATCAAAGACCAATAACATACAGCAGCTGGAGATCCACCAGATGGTAAACTGCTTCAGACAATCTGTCTTTTCATATTACAAATTTCTTAAAAATATATTGTACAGTAAGGTACACATGTACAAATATGTAATAACTGGTATCATGGCAAAACTTTGCTGAAGAAGCAAAACATATAAATCTGAGATTAAAATCAAATTTAAATTCCACTGATGGTTACAGTGTTAAAATGTTAAAATTATAATGAAATTTAACAAAAATCCTGAAAATTAATGTTCCACAAGTACACTAATGCCACTCCTGACCAGACACTGTTACATGCATCATTTGTGATCTTTTTTGTCTTCAACTGAACCTCTAAAACTGTTGTCCTAAAATTTTACACATTTGAGTGAGGCAGAAATAGTAACTGCAGTGCTTTATCTTTTGAACCAGGTGAGATACCCCAAAGTGTTTCTATACAAAATGCTAAACATTTCCAAGTCCCTAATATAGATGAATATGAGACCCATTACAAATGTAACCACTGTTTGATTTCAATACTTGTAATTGTTGATGGATCCTGCAATTAGAGTTACTACAAATTTAACTGCAGAAGACATAGAAAGGCTTGTGAATTTTCTATGCTCAAATGTAGAATTCCATCTTCATTTGATTAGAGTAAAGGACAATTATTCTGAGCGATGTGGAAGCAGGGAATTTTTGTAATAGTAGCTGATAAATAAAACATTAAAAAGCTGATAAATAAATAAAAATATTGTACTTACCCTTACAGTAGGGAGTGTTCACAACTGAATGCTAGTAAAAGGTTAGACCAAATGTGCCATCACTATAGGACCCAATTAAAAAATGCCTTCACTCTGATGCACCAAAGATCAAAGGTAACAGGAGCGGGAATTTTCAGACTGACAGGAGACAGCTCTTATCCAATGATATGAGATACAAATAGGTCCAAGATGTAGCAATAACCCTAACTTCATGGGATTTAATTCTAACCAATGATTTAATTCTCACCAATGAATGGTCTCTCTTAGTAACCTAAGCAGGGTGTAAAAAGAAAACACATTTACAACAACAACACACATAACACTCAGCTAAAGCAAAGCTGAGGAAACAAACACTTAGCTGATAAAAAAGGTAGATAAAGTGCCAAAAAGACATTAAAGGACAAATTTGAAGGTAAATTTGGATGAACAATAAGCATACATATAAAGCAAATGTTGCTCAAGGATAAAGGATGGTACTCCATATGTTGGGCGCAACTAAGAGGTCAGACTGGAATCATCTTCTTTTCAGTTCTGGCCCTCCAATATTAATTACAGGAGGAAATAATTAACTTAAACTCAGGAAATAATAGTCCCAGAAAAGAAAAGTAATGCAATTGTAACAGGTATTAACTGCTATTAAGCTAACGTCATTGTGCAGAACCATTTTCCTCAGTCAGTGACATTGACCTTTGAACTTTTGACACCCAAATTAACATCCTTCTTTCTTACCCTAAATGCAATGCATCTACAAAGTTTGGTCCAGGTATGTAATGTAGAACATTTTTCTTCTTTCAGTTATGGTGAACTTGACCTTTCATCCATTACCAACAGACTTTTGCCTTACCTTAAGTGCAAGCCATCCACAAAGTCTCGTTGAGATGTCGAGCTAATGTAGCTGTGATCTTGATCTTGACATGAAATCAATATGCTTAGCTCAAGAGCAATCTGTCCAAACAGTTTGGTAACAGCTGATACTGGGTAATTGAAACTGTTTTGCAGAACCATCTCTCTTTTACTCACAGTGACCTTGATTTTTGATCTTTTGAAATTGATAAGATTTTTCCTCACCCAAAGTGTAAGCCATCCATAATGCATGGTGACTGTGGATAATGAACAACTCAAAATATTGTTCAGAAACCAAGCTGGTATCAGATAGAGAGATGTATCAGATAGATAGATGGATGGATATCATAATATAATATGTTCTCTAAACCGTTAGAGAGAAACACTAGATATAGGATGATGACATAAGTATTCCAAATATGAAAAACGCTGGGTAATGGGTTAATGATGTACAAATGATTTAACTTTGAAACATTTATATATACACAGAGTTCTAATGCTATATGACTGTCTGGGGTGGGGGTGGGCCATAAAAAATACAACTGTAATTCAAATAGTTTAGCATGGATTCATCATTTATAATTTAAAGTACACAATATGACATGCTCTCATAGAAATAAACAGATCTTAATAATCCCACTTATCTTGGTTTTACTGAATTTGATAAAGTTATTTCAGATCTCAACACATATCTATACAGCTATAACTGAGCATCTCATTAATAAAAAATGTCTGATATAAATGTATTTTTTAAATGTAGGTAATCTTTCCACACATATAGCATTAGTATTAATGATAACAGATTGAAATGATTAACACCTCTCAAGGCCGAAAGCCCTCAGGACAAAAGCTAAACTCTCAATTGTAAATGGTTTTATGTTTATTTAGTAATTTTCATTACAAGAAGGGAACTTTGGGACTAGAAATACTATTTCAGTTTCAAGAGTATTTCTGTTACTAACAGCTCTCTTTAAGTACCTCTAGTGTATCCACAATCTTCAATTGCTAAGTTGGACCCAGGATAGCAAGTCTAAGAATATAGTAAATAAGATTCTTCTACAGTAAATTTACTTTAACAGATTATATCAAATGTAATTATGTTACATCTACTAATGGACTCCATTGTATTCTCCCCTGATCTTTTCCCATCAGTACACCCCCTTTTCTGAAGGCTGATGGCATAGAAAAGTGCCATATGGCATAGAAAGAGGTTTCAGTCTGGAGAGGTTTCAGTCTGGAGAGGTTTCACTGTATTAAGCTCTAAATAATAAAAATGACCAGACAGTTGGAAACAATTATACAGATGAATGACAAACCTAGTAAAAATCTCGTGTGTGTAAGTGTGCGAGTGCATCTTTGTATATCTGTGTATGTGTGTGTGCATGTGTGTATGTGTATGTATGTGTGTGCATATATGCCTGTTCTACCTAACAG
Organism: Megalonaias nervosa; assembly: GCA_016617855.1. Taxonomy (NCBI): domain Eukaryota; kingdom Metazoa; phylum Mollusca; class Bivalvia; order Unionida; family Unionidae; genus Megalonaias; species Megalonaias nervosa. Next base: position 5,433 of record JAECUM010005604.1, read on the forward strand.
AATGTTTCTTGCATTTTCTTCAGAAACAATGTTTTGGATGATGTATAGATATATGATAAAGTCAAATAACATCAATGGCATAGTTAGGAGTCACTACCAAAATACTCACCAAGACTCATTTCAATTCCCAATTTCCTATCAACCTCTAAGACATTTACCTTTCCTCAAAAAGACGCTTATTTACAGTCTTCGCAAACTGTCATATCTTGACAATGTAGATGGATTGTGATGGTAACCATGATAACCTTAAGAACTAAACATATTACGATTATCATTGCATTCTCATTGGTTTCTGTGTATTTAAAAACAATCCAATGAAAATAGCTGATCTGTTTTAAATTCTAACTCTGCATTTTCATACATGAACAAAAGCTGCTGGATAAAATAAAAGGTATATCTTTTCTTACTACTAAGTTGACTAAGTGTTGTGGGTTCTTTATACAAAAGAAAAGTATGTAATGCTAAGTTCATTTAATGTTGGGGTTCTTGCTAACTTCATGCAATGTTGGGGATCTTTACACAAAAGAATTATGAGCAGAACGCAAGTGCCCATAACAATCACTTCCACTAGAAAATGTCTTCAAACAAACCCAGCAAATATGAATATGACAACTTTTACACTCCATATGATTACAACCACCATCTTTCTCAATTGGAGCAGAGCACTTTGGACAAAGCTTTCTATTTACTCTGTCCTTCCTTAGCCAAGAATCAATTTTGTTTTCCTCTCTCTTTTCTGCCAGGTACATGGAACATGTTAGGCCATTGTGGTACTGGACATGGCAAGCTGTACAAATCCTTTGCTGACATTCACTGCATGTAAATGGTGTTCCTTCAGCTGTGATCCTGTAAACCATATGACAGTCAGGTGTAATGCAGTAGCGGAACTGTGTATTATTTTTGCTTACGAAGAGGCTCAAAGAAGATTTCATTAGATCTCGTTGTGTAGTACATCCTTGTTGAATAAGAGCATTGAAGTCTTCAATAACCAAAGGTTGTTTACAGTTTTCTGCAACACATAAAATGGGAAAGTTTTTATCCTGGATGCCAGACTTCAGCAGGTTTTTGATGCATTCACTGCAATATGGATGTCCACAGTATTCAGGACGATACATGCTAGAAGATTCCACTGGACACATACAAACTGGACAGTCTGGCAACTCTGATGGTTCATAATGAGCGCCTTTCTGTAAATTTTCACAAACTTCCTGTAGCATTTTCTTCATTTTGCCAACAGAGTCTTGATCTCCAAGAACGGTTATCTGGTGATTTCTTAAGTCAAGTTTCAGAGATTTAACTCCTGTGTATTCCTTCATTTGTTCAAGGTCTGTACCATATTTGGAAATGAGCTCCTTCATCACCCCACGTGGTTTTCCATCTCCTTTCAACTGTAAATGTCTTTCAAGAAGCCCTGCTAATGTATTCAAATACTTATTGATGTCAGATAAAGCTTCTGTTCTTCTTGTCTGTGTTCCTTGAATGGAAACAGACATTGTTCTGTTATCAACAAAAATAACAGCCCCAGTTTCTTTCTCAATTCTCTTCATTTCACAACGCCCATCTCTAGTAAAAAGTCTAGCTATTTCCTTATTTTGTCTGCACTCAAGGATATCACCCTGGACTACATCATGTAATAATACTTTCGCATGACCCAACAAACTGGCATCATTAGATTTTATATTTAAGAAGACATTTCCTGCCCTGGATATGTTGGTTTTTACACTAACACTTGGATTTCGAGACATAATGAATTCAATGGTGGGTTCAATTTCAGAGCTCACTGCCTCATAAACATTCTTCCAAATAGTGACTGATGTTTCCAATTCGGCGGTTACATGAACAGGATGGACACCAAAACTTGGTGGATTTATACGCATCCCATTTAATGCCGTCTGGCCGTCATTAGGGTTGCTGAAACTGACAAGTACTGTGTATCGAATGCATTTCTGATTTTTCACTGGATCTGGTACAAATGTAATATCAAAGGATCCTCTTGGAGCATACTGTGAAACTTCCCTCTCAATTTTCTCACAAAGTGCAATATACATCTGTTTTGAAGTTTCGGAGGCTTCTCTAGGGATAACAATATTTTTTATTCTGTTACTGACTTGTGCTTCTGAGATTCCAAGCAATCTCTTGAAGGCAGCTTTTATATCTTCCTCAAGAATGTCGTACCGTAAACCTCTCAAATACAGTTGATTTGTGGTGTCATGAGTACCATTATCTCTAGATGGCTGTATTGAAACTACCTGACCATCAATTGTAACTGATCTTGCTGCCATAGCTTTTACAAAGTCCTCTGGCCAAGCCATTTTGACATAAGCAATTCCCTTCCCACGTCTTCGCCACCAAGTTAATTTGACTTTAAAATCCCTGGAGGTATTAGAATTTGTTCTTGGCAACTGAGGAATGGCTTCAAAAAATCTGTTTGCAGATGATGTAAGCAAAGTAACGGCATTCTTGGCATCTATATCTCTCATGAAGGTCACTGTTCCCCAATAGGAAGGATCCTTTCCATCTTTCTTCACAAATGGTTTAATGTCTGTTATCTCTCCATACAAAGAGAAAACCTCCTCAACATCCGAGATATCTACCTCTTTATCTGATAGTAGTTTCTGTTTGACAATGAGGGTCCTATACTGGTATGGCATGAGGATATTTATTACCTCATCACCCGCACCCAAAACAACTCGTACTCCCTCATCTGTTTTTCCAACAGACACCTCAACACATTTTTGCAACAATGGCTTAGTTAACCCATCCAAAACATCTTCAAGCATTCTTAAAGCACATTGTTCATCCACCTTACAACAGTAGAGCTGTATCTTTCCAGTAATCTTGTTGGCATCAAGTACCACAGTCCGATTTTCACATGCTGTACTGAGTCTATCTTCTATTTCTTTTCTATTCTGATGTAATGGACCAATAAATTGCTTTAATACTTTTTTCCCTGCCCAGTATGTCTGCTTTAATGAAACACGTATGTTGTCCTTTGTGCTTTTGTAAATGTCTAGCACTTCTGATGGCAGCAGTATCATTTCCTCTTCATTAACAGGAGTAATGTTAGTCACAAAATCTGCAGATGTCTGAAGTACCTGCTCATAAACGATAAGCTCTGGTTGGAGATCTAATGGCTTCAGTACTGATGATGGATGAACCTGAACATGCTGGTGATTCACTAAATTAAAATATCCTGCCTTTTCATGTCCAAGAAAGCAGCAAACATTTTGTTTCAGAGTCTCTATCAGTACTTTTTTCAGTATAGGGTCAGCCTCCTCCACTAATCTGAACTCAAAGAGAATGTCTTCTCTCAAGTCCCTCTTCAAAATAGTTCGGAGTTCATTCATTGTCTCTCGCACACCTCTCAATGATTTGGCATTGAAACAGTTCTGAAAACACCATACACCTTTCTGTTTCTCTGCAACCTTATCCCATCTTCTGTAAACATTGAGTAATGTTAAAATGTCACCTCCCTTGTGGCAGAATTCTACCTTCTTTATATCAGCTTTCTTCTTTTCTTCTTCTGTCCCTGATCGATAGAATGTTCCACCTCCTGCACTGAATGATGCCACAACAAGAGCCTCCATAGGTATACCTGCCAGTATTCCTTTCTTCAAAAATAACCCCTGTCTAGGTTCAATTGGCAGCTTTGATATCCAGTGTCCGAGTTTGGAGATCTTGGCATCTTCAACTGCTCCTATATCACGGAGAGACTGCATGGCATTTTCTAGTGCTTCCTGTGTTGGTGACTCCACAAAGTCAAAAGAGAGAGGATCTACTCCAAGCTCCAAAAGCTTAAGAAGTGCTTGTCCCAGATGAACTCTCAAAATCTCTGGTTTGGTGTTTTTATCCATTGTTTCATATGTTTTTTCATTGTAAAGTCTGTAACATTTCCCTGGTGATGTCCTTCCAGCTCTCCCTTTCCTCTGTTCAGCAGAGCTTTGGCTAATTGGATACACACTGAGTGAACTAATATTCCGCTTTGGGTCAAACCGCATCTCTTTTGCAAGTCCTGTATCAACAACAAATCTAACCCCAGGAATAGTAATAGATGTTTCAGCACTGTTGGTTGCAAAAACAACTTTACGTTTATTTGGTGTATTCAGTTGAAAGACCTTCTGTTGTTCCTCTGGTTGAAGTTTTCCATGCAGTGGCAGACACTGGAAGGAGTTGTCTGTGGGACATTTCTGAACAAACTCCTCACAGCACTTTTCAGTTTCAAGCGGTGTAGTGAGAAAGACAAGTATGTCCCCATCAGCTGGTGGATTGTGCTTATGCAGATTCACAGCTGTATTAACTGCTTTAGTAACATAGTCATCAAATGGATTTTGGTCATCCTCCGGGTTTAGCCATATTAAGTCAACAGGATATGCCCGACCTGAAACACGAACAACTGGACATTTTTCTGGTCCACCAAAATATGAAACAAAAACATCTGGATTAATTGTTGCCGATGTTATTATCACCTTCAAATCGGGTCTCTTCTTCAATGCTGTCTTAATCATTCCCAACAATAAATCTGTAAAAATGCTTCGTTCATGTGCTTCATCTATGATGATGCATGAAAAATTTTTAAGTTCATTATCTTGGAGGCACTCATTCAGAAGAATATGATCTGTCATGTACAAAATCTTTGTAATTTTTGTTCTTTTAACTTTCATGCCAACGTGATATCCAACAATTTGTCCAACACTTGATGCCATTTCAGAAGCTACATGAGTTGCCAGAGTCACTGCAGCTATCTTTCTTGGCTGTGTGCAGGCAATAAGACCATGTTCTGCAAATCCTGCCTGGTAGAGATACTGTACCAGCTGTGTACTTTTTCCTGATCCTGTCTCCCCCAGTATAACCGACACTTTTGAATTCTTCACTGCACTGAGTAGGTCTGATCGTCGTGCATACATTGGCAAAGCATCCGATAGTCGCCTGCACTCTATTCCAAATGCAATCCTAATTTCATTCATTTTTGTTTCAAATTTCACAGAGTTCTTGATTTCCTCTAGCTTGTCATGAACACACTGAATGTAGGAACAAAATTCTTTCATCTGAAGTTCAAGTTCTTTACATTTATCTTTTGTTGCCTTTATTTCTGATTCTGTGCTTTCAAATTCTCTCAAGGACAGTTTTCCACCTTCAAGTCTCTCTTTAAGCTTCATCACTCCTTCACTCTTCTCATTTATTTTTGACTTGTGTAATGCCAAAGTTTCTGTGGCCCGTTCCACTATTATCTTTAAATGTTGTTCAAACCGAGATTCTGTTTCATATGGGTCTAAAACAATTAACTCTCTCACCTTCTCCTCAGGAAAGTAGGTAAGTAGCTTTGTTGCTGACTTCCTGTTACTTTGTCGTAGACATTCTTTAGCTTTTGTAGCAACAACTTTGCTGGGAAAGGACAGTGTCACTTTTGTATTTTTCTGTCCATTTAATGTAATGTTTTCAATATTTTGAACTTCAAATTTGTATTTGAATCTATTTCCAAGTCTATACTTCAAGTAGTCCCCCAAGTCTGATCCAGTTTCAGCCTCACTGGAGAAGTTCACACAAAGTAATGAACGCTGAATTTTCATTGACTTGGGATTCATTTCATCTTCCTGCTTCATCATTTTGTAATTCTGTTTATTCCTTGTCTTACCATTACTTGTAGGTACATCCTTATTTTCCCTGCCTTTCATTCCTTTTACTGTAGGTACACCCTTGTTTTCCCTGCCTTTCATTTCTTTTACTGTAGGTACATCATTGTTTTCCCTACCTTCCATTCCTTTTACTGTAGGTACATCCTTGTTTTCTCTGCCTTCCAATCCTTTTACTGTATGTACATCCTTGTTTTCCCTGCCTTTCAATCCTTTTGCTGTAGATACATGCATGTTTTCCCTGCCGTTCAATCCTTTTGCTGTAGATACATGCTTGTTTTCCCTGCCTTTCAATCCTTTTGCTGTAGATACATCCTTGTTTTCCCTGCCTTTCATTCCTTTTACTTTTTTATCAGTATCCAATGTTTCCTTACTTTTTGCAACCTCATGCCTATTAATGCTATCCACAAATTGAAAATTTTCCTTGGAACTAAAAGGTTCACTTCCTTTTAGCAGAGGTAATTGCTCCAAAGATCCATGTTTTTTGTTGATGAATGTTTTAAACTTCTCTTCATCTTTAGGATTTGGGAACCTCATTGGTTTTCTAGACAATATCTTGTGTTTTCTATCTTTGGTCATTTTTTCTTGCCCCGACTGATTTTCAAGACAAGGGATTGCATGCTCTGGCTTTGACCTCTGTGGAAGCACAACACTATCCCCTGTTTCCGTTCGATATTTGGATCCATTCTCTTTTCCTCTCCAATAGCTTGGTCTTGTTCCAGCAAATATTTCTTCTGACTGCAGCACAGAAGCAGAAAGGCTATTAAATTTAGTGGGAGAATCGGACTTTTCCACATCCCTTCCTCCAAGTGAATATGATGCTTCTTCATCTGCTTGCACTGAATGAGTCGTCTTTTTAGAGCCACCTGCAATCTTCTTGACCTTTTCTTCTGTTTCACTTCCGTCCTCTTCACTAGCTAAACTTGGTTTATTCCTATTCCTGTAAAAGACCATAGATCGAGTGAGATATTCCTCCCCTGGTTCAGATTGGAATTTGTTTCCCAGATTAAGCAAAACTGCTCCTGTTTCTCCTGATGATGGATCAAATTTCAAATGACCTTGTACTGTCTGTCTTGTGACTTCTGAGGTATCTATAGAGCCTACCATGTCAGCCGGTTCTCCAAAATACATGCTATCCATCCTGCCACTCACATCTGTTAAAAAAAATATTTTGACAATATTAAAGAACAGCATTATAAATCTAATTAGTCTCTGGTAGGTTTCATTATTCCTTTCCATGCAGATGGTTTCAGTCATGCAAACATGATTATTCCTTCTTTACCACAAATTTTATGGTGGTATAGCAAGACACTGTAAGCATAGCTAATCCTAATCAGAGAGAAAAAAAAATAATTAAAGATGTTATCCATTACTAATATCTACACATTTGTATTTTGTACCATTTTGTATTTTGTACCATTTTGTATTTTGTACCATTTTGTATTTTGTACCACTCTCCTTGGAGCTAGTCATAATTTTATAAAGTTCTTGTCATCTATTTAAGTTAGTGAAGCACAATATCAAAAACGATCCCTCTCTCACTTGATTGGAATTTCTGCTTAACTTCTTAGGATTAGACAACAAGAGACAGATGGACAGACTGACAGATACAGTGTATCTTAATATCCCCCTAAAATCTACAGAAAACAACGACAACAATAAGAATAATGAAGACAGAAGTATAGCTAGCATCATTTTTCAGCACTTCAAATGGGTATGGCATTGCATGGAAAATTGTCCCCAATGGGTTAGTATGATTACATGTTCAAAGATGTATCCTTAGTTTCATTGTTCCCCCACCACACACCACCATCCTAGTCTGGTTCAAATGTGCAAATGGAAGGCCATAGATAAGCAATGCCAAGAATTTGATTTATAGAATATTTGTGGCTGTATGTTTGGGTTTCTGGGAGTGTGTAAAGAGTACTCAGTTTGAAGACTTCTGAGATAGATTGGGGTGGGTATCTACTGGAGGTTTGAAACCCTACTCCAATCCATCCAACAAGAACACTAAGCAAAATTAATGCTGTCACCATACAAGTCTAATCTCCAGTTTGTCTCATCTCTTTCATTTCTGACTTCAACTTACCTGTCCCATCCAGATGTTCATTCTTGTACTTTGTCCCTTTGTTCCTTCTTTTTTGCCCTGATTGAGTTTCAAGAAAAGGGTTTTCATCCTCTGGCTCCCAACTGTCTCTGGATCCATTCTCTTTTTCTCTCCAGCACCTTTCAAACAGTTCTCCTTTAGATTTACTCTCCTTCGTGTTAGCATTATGAAAGTCTACTTTGGAAACTGAAGTTATTTCATTTTGGCCTTGAAACCTTGCTCTCAGCTCTGACACTGAGTGCTTTTCTTCATGAACATCATCTTCTGAACTCTTACCTGCAAAACATTTTGATGGCTCAGAACACTCATCTCTTGATTTGTCTGAAGACATCAGCCTTGCTCCAGCAAATGTTTGCTTCAATTGCAGGTCAGAAGAGTATTTCATTTTACTGGGAAATTCTGACCTTCCTCCAAGTGGATCAGATGCATCTCCATCTGCCTGCACTGAATGAGTCATCTTTCTAGACTTATCTAGAGTCTTCCTGGCCCTTTCTTTTGTTTCACTTCCATCCCCTTTGCTGCTTAAATCTGTCTTACTCCCATTTCTATGAAAGGTCACTGACCTTGTGGGGGAATCCTCCACTGGTTCAGATTGTGATTTGTTTCCCAGATGAGGCAAATCTGGTCTTCTTTCTCCTGGTGATGAACTAAACCTCAAATTACTTTTCACTGTCTGTCTTGTGACTTCTGAGAGATCCTCAAAGCCTGCAATGTTGGCCTGGTCTTCAAAACACATGTTATCCATTCTGCCACTCATATCTGTTAAAAAAATATTGACAATATTAAAGAACAGGAATAAATGTTTAAGCAGGCTCTGATATATTTTATGCACTTTTTCATGCAGATGGCTTCAGTCATGCATGTATGCTTATTCCTTATTAACGACTGTCAAAGAATTTTACTGTGGTAAACCAAGGCACTCGAATCACAGTTAACCCTACTCAAAAAGAACAGAATAATTACTGATGTTATCCACCACAAATATCTGTACTTTTTAATTTTGTACCTACCTCCATCCTAGGAACTACATTCAGATTTTTATAAACTTCTTGTCATCTACTTATAGATAAAAGTTATATTACACAGAGTCCCTCTCCCACTTAATTACAACTTCCACTTATTAGTTTAGGAGGAGATAGTTATAGACAGATGGACAATATGACAGATACAGTGCATCTTAATATCCCAAAATGCAATGGGTCAATAATGACAACAATAAGAATAATAAAGCCAGAAGAATAACTATGATATCATAAGTTTTCCAGCACTTCAAATGGGTATGGCATTTCATGGAAAACTGTCCTCAGTGGGTTACAATGGTTACATTTTTGTAGATATATCCCTAGTTTCATTGTTCCCAAACAACACACCATCACCCTAGTCTGGTTCAAATGTGCAAATGGATGGCCATAAATATGCAATGCCAAGAATTTGATCTATTGTGAAAGAATATTTTGGTTTTTTAGAAAATACCAAAGAATATTAATCGGGAAATTAATGATGTCATCAAATGAACTTAATCTCCATTTTATCTTGTCTCTTTTATTTGGGGCTTCAATTTACCTGTCCCATCCAAATGTTCATTCTTTGTCCCTTTATTCCTTCTTTCTTCTTCTTTAGATGTACTCTCACAGCAAACTTCTACTTTGGGAACCAAAGTCATTTTATTTTGGCCTTGAAATCTTGCTCTCAATGCTGATACTGAGTGCTTTTCTTCATGAACATCATCTTCTGAACTCTTTCCTGCAAAACATTTTGATGGCTCAGAACACTCATTTCTTGATTTGGCTGAAGATGTCAGTCTTGCTCCAGCAAATGTTTGCTTCGTCTGCAGGTCAGAAGAGTTGCTCACTTCACTGGGAGAACCTGACCTTCCCAAACTCCTTCCTCCAAGTGGATCAGATGCATCTTCATCTGCCTGCACTGAATGTGTCATCTTTTTAGGCTTGCCTGCAGTCTTCTTGATCCTTTCTTTTGTTACTCTTCCATCCTCTTTGCTGTATAAATCTGGCTTACTGCCATTTCTATGAAAGGTCACCAACCTTGCTGGGTACACCTCCCCTGGTTCAGACTGGGATTTTTTCCCCAGATTATGCAAAGCTGGTCTCCTTTCTGCTGATGATGTACCAAACCTCAAATTAGTTCCCACTGTCTGCCTTGAGACTTCAGAGCCTGCAATATCTGTCTGGGTTTCAGAACGTTTGTAATCCATTTTGTCATTCACATCTGGTAAGAAAAATATTTTGAAAATATTATCAATTGTCCCTTGAATGGAGTGAAGCTCTTCTTTTTGGAAAAAGGTTTCAAGAATTCAAGCCCATTTGAATGCTGAGTTCTGAAACCATCTCTGATAATCTTGAACAATAAGATTTCAAATAAGCCACTGTGGTGGCTACATTGGGTTTAACATTAGCATCATCTAGGCCAAAATATATATCAATAGAAGACTTTCTGTGAAAACGCCATGCTAATATGATCATTCATTCAAGAGAAGTAGCTATAAAAAGTTTTTCAAATGGCCACCATGACAGCTACATTTGGTATAAAATTGACACCGTCTTTATTTAGGCTCCACTAGATTATATATGAAGTCTTTCAGTCCCACACTTAAAAGGTTTATTAGAAAAGGTACTCGTATCTATTTTTACACAAATTTACCAGTGATAGATAGATAGATAGATAGTCATTCAGTTTGGCAAAAATGAGTCAAACTGATCAACAATAGTTCTCTGTGCAATAAAATTTTATCTGTGTATTCCAGAAAGGCATTAGAAGAAATTATTTATTAAAAAAATTAAAAAGAGTTTGCAAAGATAACCCAGTGAATAGGAGTGTGTAGAGGGCATTCATTTTTAATGTTTGAAGAAACATTGGACAATAAAATAATCATTAATTACCCTGTATCTCAAAACACTGACATCAAAATATGTAAACTGATTGGTTTGCATTTCTTTACTGATATCAAATATGTAAACTGACTGGTTTGCATTTCTCTTTCCAAACAGTCTGAACTTTCTCACCTTTCAATGTACTGTCACTGAAATGAAGAAAAAAAATTAAATTCAACAAATACCAAAACATAACTCTTCAGAGTATATTTACAATGGGTGTAAAGGAAATAAATATTAATTTCTTTATCTAATCCCAATATACAGTAATAAGAATATTTTTATTTACTAGTAAAGTCTTAAAATGTTCCAGTGGGACAGAACTGTGGAACATTGATTGTATTGTTTCCCTTCATTCAGTGCTGTAAAATAACTAAAGGTCTTACACTGCATACTTGAAAATTGTGAATTTGTTTGAACCATAGTTATACAACATCATGAGGGGATGGGTGGAATGTTTGCCTGTATGCTTGCATTTATGTACATGTTGAGTGAAGACATTTTCCTTCTGATCTTTTTATTAGGTTCTTTTTGTTCATGTTCTTTAAATAGCAGTGATGATAAAGAAGGCCAGAGCTACAAAGTGGATCACATGACCCCAAGGTCAAGAAGTTGAACCAGCATGACACAGAATGAATTATAGTAGCTTCATCATGATTTATCCAATGTATGAAGAAGATAGATCATGGAATTTAGGAAATACATACCAATCAAATAACTTCATCAAAAAACCTTATCTTAAATTTTTATTACTGAGCTTTAGGTGAACTGTGAACTCAAGGTCACCAGGTGAATTGTCTCAGTTCATAATGATTAATGCCAAATATGATGAAAAACTATTAGGGTTGAAGAAATATTAGCAGATGAAGAACTTTAACCAAAATTTTAATGCAAATTTTCTATGACTGTGACCTTGACCCTAAGGTCATACAGACAAGCAAGCATGTTAGAGAATAAATTGTCTTAGCTTCATGTTGAGTCATACCATAATGAAGAAAATCTCTTTTAAGGAGGTTAGTAAATAATATGCAAATGAAACACTTTAAATAAAAGCTTAAACTGTTCACATTGCCTTCAGAAAAACTACTATGGGCTTGATAAAAATGAATCCCAATTCAAATAAAAATGAATCTTGGCTGACAGAATGTCTCATAAAAATCACTGAACCATATCTGATGAGACAGGTAGTCATATTTTATCATTATTTACTTGTGCTGACTTATAAAGCCCAAAAAATGTGTGTTTCTGGTTGGCCAACAATTTATGTTTCTCACTGACGATACTAGTATTTTGTCCTCATTGTAAAAAAACGTCAGAAAAAAATCACATTAAATATATATAATATTTATCAAAAATGAACAACCTTCCCTAATTTTAAAACCAGTGCAATAAGAAACACATGTACTTTTTTGCCTAAATACTGTTTGCACATGAAAACAAATATCTTTTCAAAATTTTGACTTTATCTCTGGATGATCGCAAATACACATCTTCTCCATTCCCTAAAGTACCTAAAAACAATTCACTGTTTTAAAACTAGTGATCTCTAAGAAATTAAACGAATTCACAGTTCATGCTGTAACAAAAATGGAAATGTTCATTACCATTTGTCAAATTTGTGATATCCAACACCAACAATCCTGATCAACCTTTAGTCTTTCATGGTTTTAAATACTCACTCTCACTGAAAAAAGAACAAATATATGTAACATTCAGAAAAACATTCAGTCTACTTGTCAGGTTGACTAATCATGTTCCAAACACTTCTGTGGAAATCTTTCTCACTGTTTATAATCAGAAAAGATTCATCAAAAAATAAATGGGAATAAACATAGAATACAATTATCATATGTACTTGCCAGATCTGACTGCAAACTCCACTGACCCAGATCTGCTGTCACATGATGCATGGGCAGATCTGTTCCATGCAGATTTTAGGAATAATTAGTGGAGACCCTCATCTGCCAATGGATTATGCAATAACAGATCAGGATGTATCTTGTTTGCCATTGGACCCAACTTATATGATAATATGTACTTTAATATATAACACCTCAACTTCAATGCATGCTCTATCTGTTATAATATATAACACCTCAACTTCAATGCATACTCTATCTGTTATAATATATAACACCTCAACTTCAATGCATGCTCTGTCTGTTAGGACTTAGATCCATAATAAATACATAGAGATTTAAGGCATAATGGCAGGCGTTTGTGGTAGAGTGGATGGTACATCCTATCCTCCAAACATTGCCAATTCCTCCTGGTATAGCCCAAACCAAATCAAATTAAAATAACAGCATAATCTCTTCAAATTTAACCGATTTCTTCCAAAGCTAACAAAAAAAAGTCATGAATCTCTCGATTCAAATGTTATGACTTTTAAAACTGTTAAGTAATATATGAAAATTCCATTATTTACATGCATTCATGATTTTCCTCCTGCATAATGTTAAAGTTAACATTGCACAGTGCATGAGAGACTGGTGACTGCATGTGAAGCAAGTGTAGTAGGAACACGAATATTGGTTATAGCATGAAGGGATCAAATTCCCACTAGAACTTGTTTGAAGAGAGAGAGATGACAATGACAAGGAAGTGAAGCATTTAAACAGAGACCTGTCTTTAAAAGTCACACCAAAGCTGTACAATCTAGATAGCAAAACATCCAGAATAAGAACTCTTTGTAAAAAAAACAAACAATAGAAAGTCAAAATTTTATTTGCAGGTATATACATTGCCTTGTTTCAACATCATCCACTTGCCGATAATATTTTTCCCTCTTAAACATGTTATTATTAGCATGCTTTCCAGCATGTGCCAATATCCTGAAATTAACATGAAATCAACATGTGTGAAATACATATTTGCATCCAAAGAATGGCTTTACTTATTGAGACATGAATAAATAAATGTTTCACCAAAGTAAGGATAGATATGTTCAAATTAGACTGCCCTTTAGCCAATGAAACCTCATTTTTCATCTTTGGTTAAAAACAAAATTTCTCCATGTCATCTATAAGGTGCATATAAAAAGACCTGAGAAAATAATGACAGAAGATAATTACAGTTGACATTACACTGAATCAAGTGCATCCCATGATTACTGAGTATGCTTATTTCCAATTAAGCACAAGGTGATCAAATTCATTGACTGACTGAAATGTCCAACTGATTTTGATTAGCTTCAGCACCAATTAAGAGCACATGGATAATCATTGATAAATAATGTCATAAGATTAAATCTTCAGTGAAAACACTACTGCATTGATTTCCAAGGTAGTGTATGGGAATGAAAAAGTAACTCAGTTGTCCAAAATATATGAACAGTTACTCAGGCATTCAAATACCAGCATGGAAGGCTTGCAACAGAAAGGCTGAAAAGGATTATTTCAGGTTGTAGATTTTTAAAATAAATATTTAATTTTAATTTTTTAATTATTTTAATTTCAATATTATATAATTTAATTTAGTCATTTCTGAGTCAGACTAAAGCATGAATTGCTAGCCTCCATATCAACTAAGCTAAACATACCCTTAACATAGGATATGATTATTTTAGTTGACAAGGGAATTGTAGAAAACCATGCTGTTACTATAAAAACTGATTCAAAGCATATAATTCTAGAAAATTTAATTTTTGTTGCAAAAATTAATGAATCCACAATGGAAGTGACTGATAATGTATTTGAATTCCTTTAATAAACAACAAAATGAACCCACTTTTTAACCATTAGGGACCATTTGGGCCCCAACCTTATTCCAGATTGGAATGGACTATAGATAGGTTAGCTGATAATTAAAAGCATGTTTGGAATCATATTTTTTCTAAACTGCAGGCAGATGTAATAGAATAGATCAGTAATCAATTGGTTTCTTCTGACTAGCTGGAGACTTGATATAGTCTCCTCTATTAATTTTTTTTCCTCCAATTTGCAACATATTCTAGAACATTCCAGTATTTTAGCAATTTTGTTTTCTTGTAAAATTTCGTTTCAAAGTCCAGAGTGGATGTGGCCCATTGTTTAGTTGTGATATAGTGTGTACCAAAATGTACAAGGAGTTAATGCAGACTTATGTGTTTATAACTGTTTTAAGAAGTCAATCAAATTCAGCTTAATTACATATAATAAAATTGATGATTACTTACACCTGAGTTGTATTTTGTCCTGTTTAATGAAGTAAAATAAAATGTCCATTTAAATGTTTGAGTGCTCAATGCCATTTTAGGGAGACTCACAATAAAGAAAAGAAATTTGATTTTACATTTGATAATTTGAACAATAAAAAAATACATGTTCTGAAGAACTGGTCACTAAACAGTAAAAGTAGCCATTGCAGCTTATGAAGTAGTACCTATTCATAGTAACCCACATAATTACAAATGCTACTAACTATAGACATTACACACTGGAGGAAATTATTAACTAAGAACAAAACTGGACGATCAAGATACTGGTGAGGTCAAGTCTCTTTTTCCAAAGTAACTTGTCCTGGATAAAATGGCTGAGAAAGCAATTTGTAAAGCACTGTACACAATTGCTTTGACTATAGCTATATAAAATTATCATATTATTTTAATATACAACTCAAACTTACCCAAATGTATTTAAGAAATCTATCTGCCCGGAAAATCTATTTTCCTTGGAAAATCCGGAACGATGTCTGCGATTTTTCTTACTTTCATTATCGCAAATAGTCTGGTTCCCTGCTTCGTATGCCCATTGCATTGCACTCCGCTTTAACATTTCCGCCCATCGGTTATTATTATACTTTTGAGAGAGTGACCTGTGTAAGGTGAAGTTTGTATTTGAGCCATGCACAGTGGAGAGAATGTTGGCATACTTCTATGCCATTTTGATGTAATGTGGCTGA
This sequence comes from Megalonaias nervosa, assembly GCA_016617855.1. Lineage (NCBI taxonomy): Eukaryota > Metazoa > Mollusca > Bivalvia > Unionida > Unionidae > Megalonaias > Megalonaias nervosa. The sequence goes on from JAECUM010005604.1 coordinate 20,939, forward strand.
CATTTCTTTGGATATTGTACTTATGGAAATTGTACATGATCTAACCACACTGCTAATCAAAATGACTGCTCCCTTGTGCTAAAAAAAAAAAAAAAATCAGGCTGAATTAGTCTAAAGTACACTACCACCTATTAAAAAAGGGAAAATAAATTTTGCCAAACTAGACAATACCACCTTCTGAAAGTACAATGGATTAATTACCAAATATATAAAATGCAAAAACAAAAAAAAAAAGTTTTTAAATAGGCTCCTTTTTTTAAAACAATTTACCTCTTTAGTTCAGGAAGTGAAAATGACCAAGTGGAGCTAGCAATTTTTGAAAGATGCACATAAGGCCATGCTACATACTCTATAACCCATATTAACCCCATCAATCATACACCAAACTAAATGGAATTAACGGTTCTTTGAACAATGCCTAAGATATACAGGTCTTTTTTTAAATAGCCAGTATAATAAGCGAGGAAACCCGGGGACATTCTTTTTCTTTAAAATTCTAACCTACGCAAAATACGAAGCTATAGAGCGCCACCTATACGTATAGTAGAGTCAACGTAGCAGAGAACCAGACTATAACGCAAACTGTTTTCGGATCCTCTCGATTTTCCGTATTGGTGGCAGGGTCTAGTTTCGTAAATTGGCCCCTGGCAAATTTCTTAACTTAAGGCTATGGTGTGACTTTTTCAGCTATTATTGTTTTCTAATTAAAGATATGGATATATTTGTGAACTAGGTGTTTTGGGCTTGAGTTATTCTTGAAATTGATGTCAGGCATGTACATCTTCCATAGTTACTCTGCGGTATGTTGATAGTGAAATACCAATAGTCGGCTACGAAGAAGAGCTAGCCTCCCACAGCAGTAAACACGTGGGTTTAGGGCAAGTAGAATATCTCAAAAACGGCTTGGATGGCAACTATTTTCAATTGCATCAGCGTGCTTAGTACACACTGTTTTGCAGAATTGCCATCTAGGAAAAGGGCTTGTGTTTACACTGTGAGCATCACATGGTGTCAAAAATGACCTTCGGACATGAAAACTGCAGGTATAAATTTGGGGTTGGGGCACATAAACTTCTTCTGCTATCAACTGCCATTGACTTCTCTGGTCAAGTGAATAACATTCTTATGCTTTGTTTTAATATAGGTATCTAAAAATATGGATCTTTTTGACTTCACTTGTGTATTTGATTTTTTATGATTTTTTGTACTAGGTCACTGATTGCGGCATTAAATTTGTACATAAAACTGGCCCCTGCCCCCTATTGAACAAAAATCGAGAGGAATGGAGGAAGCTGGTTGTTCGGTTATGTGCGGTGCCATACCAGACTACGGGACTGATGATGATGATGATGATAATGTGTTCGGATAACTTTGGCTATTGCTACGAGACAAATTATTTAGCTTTGATCCGTGGTATTATTGGCCTCGAAGTTCCAAATGCGCAAACTCCTAACGTCAAAATATGTGCTGTGCCACTACAGTCAATCGGAATGCCTTCGGCCTTTTCCGTTAGGTCAAGAAGGAAACCACAATATAATTCGCATCGGGTACCCTGGGTAACCGACGACGCAGGGTACCCGGATGATATAATTCGTTGCCATAGAGAACTAGATTTAGAACTACTTTCGTTCACATGAAACAATATGGCGACGGACGGAGACAAAGTCACATTCTCGGCCTTTGATATCCTAACATATGTCGTACATTCCGCAAGAGATGAATCACCAAACATATCAAATTGATACGTATTCCTACAACTACTTTCTAGGTTATTTCACCACCTGACAGAAACAGCCCGGCTATTTTCCGATCGCACTGCAGTCTGTAAACAAAATACGACGAAAATTTGTGACAGAACGAAATATGTACATACAACATGTAAAACCAATGCGACGACTGGCCAAAATGACTATCTGGCGGAAGGCAGATAGGCCGCGGTGTTTTAGGTAAGAACGTACAAGCTGGGCAGCCTGATCTATATGGTCATCGAAAATTTGTGGTCCACACCGTCAGGCAGTGCCGGTGCCTTCTGCGATTAGTTTTCGCTTCGATCGTCTGATACTCCCACACCCAAATTATACATTACTTGGAATTACAAAACCACTTTCGATTTTGATCCGTGGCATTTTCGGGAAATATTACGTCACTTACTATAAACGAGATTTAAGTTCAATTTGATTAAAATCATATTTCCTCTGTCCTTCACGTACGACCTTCACGTCACGTAGGACCTTCACGTAGGACAGTGGAGATCTGATTTTAATCAGATTGAGATTAATCCAACAGTTTTGCTGGATTTCCTTCTTACAGCAGCAAAGTTTTTTTTCCAAAACGTATCTATCGGTTCGTCTCCAATAGAAAACTGTTAGAAAACATGCCAGCTATCTTTTTTACGATCTAAGTATTGTATTTTCTTTAAACGTTATGAATAGCAGACTATGCTCTGTCATTTGATTTTATTTATACTTTTTATTTATTTATTTAGGATTGCCGTAAGTCCTCTTTTTTCCGAACATGTCATTTTTCGATATATTTATTGCTTATACACACACTTTCCGAGGTGTCCTCTTTTTCGAAAGTTCAGATATGGTATCCCTAATATATTTTGATGTAGTGGGTACATAACAACGGAAGTATGTATGTATGTGGTTTAGCGACGTATTAGCACAACTGTGGCTATATAGTGCCTAGACCAACAAGATGTTCTCCACCTTTTAATTTTTTTCAGACATGACCAGTCCTCATGTGAAGCCAGGGGGTGGTCAAGTAGTCCAAAGTGCTTGCTTTTATCGATCACTGCTATCCACCTCTCTCCGCTTGGGTTCTAGTCTCTGGGTCAGCCAATACTGGTGTGTGAGGAAACTTGCCAGTAGCTTCCCATGGATGGGTAGTTATTACCGGGGTTTTCCCGGGTTCTTCCTCCATTAGTCATACCGACCGCCATGTATATCCTATCATGTGCTGAAAAATGGCGTTCAGCACATAAAAGTCAGTAAATCAAAGTCTCTCTCTCTCTCTCTCTCTCTCTCTCTCTCTCTCTCTCTCTCTCTCTCTCTCTCTCTGATTCCAACTAGCAACGAATTAGAACCCACTCAGCTATTTCTTTACATCGGTATCACTCCTCCGGTGGCCTAGTGGTTAGAGCGTCCGCCTCAAATGCGGGAGGTCGTGGGTTCGATCCCCGGCCGAGTCATACCAAAGACTTACAAAAATGGTACTAACAGCTCCCTCGCTTGGCGCTCAGGGTTAAGAGGTTAGTATTAGGCCAGGTGTCAGGATAATGTGACTGGGTGGGACATCATGTTACATGTCTGCGGTATGATGCCCCAGTGCTAGACATCACTATAAACTGCCACATTGTAGACATCGTAGCGATATGACTGAAAAAATGTTAAAGCTACGTTAAAAATCCAAATCGCACACTCACATCGGTATCATTGTCGCATAGCTTTTATGCACCGGCAGTAGTACAGTGTTGCGAATGAGGTGACTACCGGAGTCCCATGTTAAATAGGGTCGAACATTTACAGGTATCTTCGGGTAATTTACAGAGGCGCCATGTTGAAACAGTGAGCATAAGGCACCGACCTGCACTCAGAGGTAAATACAATATGACGCCATATGTTTCAACACGAGGAGGCTGTTAATAAGTATGTGTGTCTGTCTGTGTGCGCGCGAAAGCACAAACGGTGAGCGAGTTAAAGCGTTTGTATAAAAATAAGTAAATACCATTATTTCAAAATGAACATTTTTTAAAAAGCTCCGCTCAGCATGTTGAGGAAGGATTAAAGCTTGTCCCTTCCTTTTCATGTACGAAAGATCAAACCATGAACATATTTACAAGGATGACAACGTTGTAAAGTAACAGTAGGTTCTCAATGATCATTTAAAACAGTATCATGTTCCTATCGATGCTAAAGAAAATAATTAACTATAATGTTCATAAAACCACTTTTCTATTGTCATTTATCCTGACTCGTGAACTATTTTAAGCTTCTACTGCGAGAATCATGCACAGAAAGTAGCAAAAACTTCCCATTTTCCATCATCGCTTGAACATTCATTCACAATAGTAAAGATAAACATTAGTTTCAACATATTTATGTACAAAAAGAGCAGTGGTTCAAATTAGAGTTCCTCAAAACGCACAGTTTCGTACTGACTGTCCTTATAACATGAACGGCTTCTTCAGCACCTTGAGCATAATACACACAATGAAATATTGTCAATGAGAGCAGAAAAATGGTTCTGAAACCTATTGCTTGCCATGCAGATAAAATAAGAAATATATATCGCCAAACTTTCTACTTGAAGTACACATTTTGACTACGGCAAATTTTAGAGTGATATGTCAAAGTGAAAATAGGTACCATTAGGATTTAAATATAAATCATTCCATAAGAAATTCAAGTGTGTGTGTGTGAGTGCGTGTGTGCTTATTTGTATGTATGTGTTGCGATACAGAGAAAGAGAAAAGGGTATATAGAGGATGGTGAAAGTCAGAAAAGTAGGTGGCCATTTCTATTATTTCTCGGCATTATAGGACAAGGCTAAATTACCATTAGGTTACACCTTTTATGAATTTTTGAAGACAAGGGCAAATTTTCTTTTAGAAATATTCATTGGCAAATATTTTCATTCATCAATTTAAATGGAAGTGTTATTCTTATTGCTGAATGACTGTACGCAACATTTGGTTATGCCTCAAATTTAAGATATGTTCTGCTGCACACACCTTGAGACTACAAATAACGTTACAAAATTCCTTAGACAATAGAGCTGAGAACAGTAAAACCAAGTTTTGTTCAGTCTTCAATGTAAAATCAAATGACAAAATATTAGGTCATGCATTGTTACATTTTTACTTAATCTTTTGGTTTTTCTAAGCAGATATTTTGGTTCTAGAATGCAAATTAATTAGTAATAGCATTATATAAATTTGAAATTAGCTCACCGATTACGGTTTCCAATCTCTAAACCCTACATTCCCTATGACTTTTACCCACTAGGGGTTTTTTTTTGGGGGGGGGGGGAGTTGCACACGCGCGCATCCGCTATTGTAACCCGCGTCGTCCCCGAAGCATAGTTTCCACGAGGTACTCCGGTAATAGTTTATTGCAGAACAATACTGCGCTGCATGCAGATAGTTATATCACTGTTATTATCGACTAGCAGCTCTCTGCCTGCAGCATACTGTCTCCTGTATAAGACAGCTTATGTCAAGAAATGGCGTATTCTGCGTGACTATAATTCTCAAAGTGGAAATAGCGACTATCTCGACTTAAGCTGTCTTGAGGTGATGTGAAGACGATTCAAATTGTTGTTGGCGGAAGTGCTAATTTAATAATTTGAGGCATAGAATTACCATCCCAAGATGACAGCTACGAGAAACATATTTAACAACATATGCGACTGCTATCTCTGATAACACGAGATGTGTACTCTTTCGGAATTAATAGGCGATGGCATGGAATTCTAAAATGGATTCGTTTTCACATCTTCAAATGGAGAGTGGTGTATTAAATTGTTTTGATTTTGTGCAAGAAAACTTTATGTCACTGATGTTAACTCAGTTGCCAGTGAGCGTACCCAGCGACGGCAACATTAAAATGACCAATAACGACGACTTCGAAAACAGCAAAGGACAAATTAATTATAAAAGTCCTTTTGACAGTAATATAGCAAAGGCATCCTACGCCCGACTTTCATGAGGTATACGACTTGATCTACAATGCCGCAGAAAAGAAGCAGCGCAATCAATGGCAGAAATTCTCCAAAGCCGTTTCTAAGTCCATAAAACAAAAAACATAACTGAGATATACAAACACTCCAAGACATTTGATGTTGTTGAATGTAAACGTACAACGTTTGGCCGCATTCGAGTTGTGCAACACTCAGTGATGGATCATTTGAACTCATTTGGGCCATCACTGAGTTGGAAGAAACCATATTCAGGCTTGCAAGCGAATTTCATGATCCCAGAAAGAACAAGTCTGTTTATGTGCAAAAGAGTGAGCTACAAATCCATATTACCATAACACAAAAATATTGCCTGTCGCTTGATGGACTCCATGAAATCTAGCGTATAATCTAGAATCTAGATCATTAGGAGATCACAAAAATAAGAGAGGTGAAATATATATTCCTTGACTTATTCCACACTGAGGAATTGAATCAGAAAATTCCTTAATGATAAACACATGTGACTTAAGTTTCCCATATGTATTTATAATTGCATTCAGCAATTTACCATTTGCAGTCTTTAGCAACAATTCTTTGCAAATCCCATCCCTCTATACGGTGTATTTTGCCTTTTCGAAATCGACACATGCAGAAAATCATTTCTTTGCGTCTTCTTTCTGCAGTGTTTCCCTTTACCCTCATTTGCGCTTCAGAGATTCAGAGACCCAAAAAATTTTAATTTGACCCCAGTTTTGATACCAAAGTTTGTTTCTTACTCAGTCTGATCCCCAGTTTTGACACCAAGGAGATTTTTGACTCTCATTCTTGCACCACTAGGGGATACACTGTTTCTATCTATAATTTCTCCAAGTGCATGAAGGGAAAAATAGTGGAATATCCTATTTTAAAACCAAATTTTCTTTTAAAAACAGTCTGTAAGTCTTGTACTTAAAATAGAGGTAAACAGTTCTCCGAAGCAATCCAATAGTGTAACGGGTCGGTAGAAAATAGAGGTAAACAGTTCTCCGAAGCAATCCAATAGTGTAACGGGTCGGTAGTTATAGGGATGGGTTTTTTTTCTATTCAAATTTAGGTTTATATATTGGATGTATCAGTCCTGTACCACAAGACTCTTGAAAATGCCACGGTCTGAGAAATACATTTAAAAGAGAAGTTTATAAACGTAGCAAAATAGGTTTCGGTAGAGTTCCGTAGAATTTATATATTCGATTATGATGTCTTCTATAGTTGCAGCTTTATTCTTTTGCATCCTTTTATCTTTTTTCATCAGTAATGTATGTATAACATACTTTTAGTAGATGCTGTTGCATCAAAATTGTCATTTCGTTTAATCAAATTCTGCCCTTTCATTAATAGGCCACAAAGGTAATGTATTGGTTGTCTTGGAGTATCAATCCGTTCCGAGATAGTAAATACATCTACGGACCATACCGGTTCTGTAGCACGACGTTGTCCATATTCTAACTCGCCAAGTGCGTACATATACCGAACAAACGATGGTGGTTGTGAAGTCATTACGCATATGATTTCATTATTCAATGCTGCTATGACTAATTGAAGTTGTGTTACCCATTCGTGTGATCGTTGAGGTCTCATAAATAATTCGTACTGATGACCGAATAACCGTTCCGCAGGTTTGCGATTAAATAGTACAACGATAGCTTGGTCACTATGTATAACATGTCCAACACGAACTCGCTCACGGTGTTTTGCAACAGGGCAACCGCAGATCAGAGAAATTCTATATCAGGATCCGCTTGTAATAATCGTGGCCATTTTAGTGGTCCACGTGCATAAATATATTTGAGTGCATCAGCTGCGTTTGTTGTATTATCAGATAATCCTGACGAACCTCATTTGGTATTAGGACATCACACCACCCAGGTGAAATTTTTCTTGGCTAACCATGCTCGAGCAACTCCATGGGTGACCTTTGCCGCGCTTGCTAACTTTTCCATAGCGGCTTCGCCTCTTGAATACCCACGCGACCTGTAGTTTATTTTTGAAAATGTCCGGCTTTTTCTATCCATGTTTGTTTGTATCAATATAATTTACTTTTAGTGGCCACCTCCCAAAACAATCTTGGCCTTCATACCACCTTTTTTATGATCCATCTTGCGATTGGTACTCCGTCACCTGGCCCCTCAATCGTATTAAAGTCATGGATGAAATCCATATCGGCACGTTTACATACACAGATATCATTTGATATTTTATAAACAAGGTCATATCGGTAGCATGCAGCATGAACACGATTTACGGGTGCCTCACCAGGCTTTGATTGGTTGTTAGAATCAAGTCGTATATCAAGCCGTGTACCAGGCCTGCAGTAATTGTATCCAGGTATGTTTTTCACCAGGGTATTTACTCCACAGTATTCCTGTTATTTCTGTTGTTGCAGCAGCGGCATCACCGCTGGTGACTTTTTTAAAAACCGTTTACAGCTGGAACAGGAAGGTCAGGAACCGGAGGTTCTCATAAACGTGAAATTGTTTGCTCTATATCGAACACTAGTTCCCTTGATTGCGGCTCTACCATTAATTTTCCGAACTCGAGTTGGATTAGTAGTACGAGTTATTTTCTGCGACATCGCACAGAATATGAAGACATGCTTGTGTTATTCAACAATTAAGTTATTCAACGGCATCACGAAAACGGAAATTCACAGATTTGAAAAGCCCAGCATTGAGAAAAATCAAAGATCTTTTCGTCGTTGACTTCACTGCGCAAACAGCATTTAAACCCCTCAAGCATGGTTGTGATGGAGCCATTTCCGTGTTTCCAAACTGAGTTATCTCACTAATGCAGGATCAGGAAAAACACTACTATTGTTGAATATGATTTTACGATGGTTGACATGGGATCGGTTGTATGTGATTGCGCTGTCGGCTGATGATCACCCGTTTTATGATGTTCTCAATGATTTAAAGAAAGCATTAAGTGTCAAAGCGTCATCGTTCATAATCGATTTCTTTTTCACAGTTGATGAAGTAACTACCATAGATGATTGGATGCAAGTGAAAACAATCTTGTCGTGTACGACAATGTGATGCTTGAAAAATCAAATCAATTCCGCAAGAATATTTTCACGAGGTCGACACAAAAATCACTGATGTGATTAATTTGAATCAGCGATACGCACACGTGCCTGAAGTAATCCGTGACAAATATAACATGTTGATGACATTTCGTTATTGACGCGCACGGTCTTCAAAATATTCATTTGACTTGTGCGCCGCTGACGAATTCTTGGGATGAATTTCGCTAATTGCTTGTGCGGATCTCTAAAGACCCGTATAGAATTCTCATAGTTGATTTGACAGTTGGGCCGAAACAAAAAATATCGTGCGGGTCTGGACGCGAACGCGTCTCACGCAAACGCGTGTCACAAGGCAGTTTAACAATCATAACAATTATACAAAATGTCGAAACCTGCCAGCGATGTAATATAAGAGTATGATAAGCGACACCGTAACACCACTCGTGAACAGGAACTGATTTCCTGAAATGTTATAGAAGGCCGTAAAATGGTCAAAGACATGTTACAGTTGCAACAAACTGCGCGAGAAAACCTCACAGTGGGTTTTGAACAGTCATTTGTACCACTGATTAAACCAAGAAATGAACTTGCCGATCGTGCACAGAATATCAAGAAGGCCACAATGGCAACAGTGTAACAAATGGCAGCGCTAACGGGAAAATAACTCGTACTACTAATCCAACTCGAGTTCGGAAAATTAATGGTAGAGCCGCAATCAAGGGAACTAGTGTTCGATATAGAGCAAACAATTTCACGTTTATGAGAACCTCCGGTTCCTGACCTTCCTGTTCCAGCTGTGTCCAATTTGTAAAGTAGCTAAACGCACCAAACATATAATGAAAGCAGCAAGAATAACTGCAGATACTATTGAATACTTGCAACAGGCGATTGAGGAAGGCACAGAAAGCACCCGCATAATTCAACATGATATTACAGCGGCAGCTGACAGGTTGCCAAACGTGCCACAAGAATGCAAGTTGCAGACGCAAAGACCGGTTCAGTACTTTAAAGAACGGCTCACCAAGGGATTTTCAGAAATTCTAAGATCTTTGCTCCTAACTGAACCGGCAACTGGAACGAGTACCTGATAAATCTGTTATTGCAAATTTGGTAATGATGAAATGGATTTGGACGGCAAGCCGTCACGCAAAGGTATTGCACGAAATCAATAATGTATTAACACTGGCTCAGTTCAAAGATACATCAGATCCCGCGATACGGATGCGCCTGTGTTGGTTCGATCGAAGCAAAATATATTTTCAGTATTATACATACCCGGCTAGGGTCTCTGATCAACAAAATGTAGAATTTACAAGCGCAGGACACGTCTATAGTTTTTCTTCCATGTGAAGCATTCTTCAAAAGTGAGGGAAAACTTGTACAGCACGATAATGTCAATTATCCCGCCAAAGCCCAAGCTGGATTTTTCAACAATGGTATCATGGATTTGTTCAATAATGCACATTATTCAATTGATGGAAAGAAATTGAATCAATTTTTGAAAACGTTGATGTTGCCACGCGCCAGATACAGTGATTATTATGCGAGATCAGCCGGTCCGACAATGCTGTTTATCAAAGACTCATCTAATAATGCATATCATAGGCCATACACAATCGCTGTTTTTCATCAGGATTCTTTTGAGCTCTATCTTGCTGTTAACACACATTCTACAGATCCGCACGCAAGAAGTAATATGACGGATAGTTTACATGGCAAATAAATGCCAAACATGGGATTACCGCAGCAAAACGTGTATTCGTGGCGTTTCAAAATATAAATCATGAAAATAAACAAAATAATAGTTCCATGATATTTGACCCCTTAGGAGTGAATAAAGTTTCTTTGCGGCCGAACGGTCGTCAGGAACGCTCTGAAGAAATTTTGCTTAACTACATAGAAAATCAAACCGCACGACAATATCAGAAGTTATGGTCGTATATGGACTGACATCAAAATGTTGACACTGGTTTACAGATTTCCCAACACGACTTTCTTACATTATACCCAATTTATTACTTTTCATTATAACATCTGGAGTTTTTTAGGCAATCCGTTGTTGACGTGTATTTTCCTGCATGTGTAGGTGGGTAGGCCTGTTATTGCTGGCAATGCTGGCGTCGATACTCCTATCACGGGTGGTTGTAGATGTATTCTTTCTGACAGGACGCTGTTGTTGGAGGGTGCGCGAGGCCGAATGAGGGTCATTGATGCGCTTGTGGAAAATTCAGTCTTGAACCTATTACTTCTTTAAATAACAATGTCCTGTCACCAAGTGAATGTCAGCCTTAGCAACATTCAGCTGGGAAAAATAAAAAAAACCAATAAAAAATCAAATGTGGGTAACACATATAACTGGAATTAGTCAAATGTGGTTTAACCAAACGCAACTTGATCCGCTTAATACAGCCAAACGCAATAACACGAATGTGGTATTAAAATTATCTATGTCATAGGCGATGCTGTTGCAAAAGTCCGGCGAAATATTTCCATTCCTTGCAGCGATTTCAGCGTTGTTAGCATCAGCGGCGATTATGCGGTCTGGGGGCTTAGTAGTCTTTTCATTTAAAACCGTAACCAATACTCCACTGATGTCTGAAACAGTCATTCTCGTCCGGGTCCAAAATCTGTGAACCGAACAAATGCATCTTTGCTGAATAACTCTAGAGATCATTCTTCCCTCAATTAAGTCAATGTTGGTGTAACATTCGGTGGGGAGGATAACCGGGGTCTTTTCGTCGGTAAATTCCACTTCGCTGTCGTAGAAGCAATCACTGGGTATTTTTGTACCTGGTGGTGCATTCAACGATCAGTCATTAATGCAGTCATTCCAAGTTGGCATTATGGTGGTATTGGTACGTTAGGGTGGTCCGGCTATCGATTTCTATGTGACTCTTAACAAGATTATATTTCACTGTATACGAGGGTCTGGTAATGTTATAGTTGCCAAGCAGATATTTGTCGACAAATGTAACAAAATCACCATCAATATTTGCATCCACTGTCAGTTGGTCTAACACCCCATCGACAAATAACGCAAATTCATCACCGTGATCAGAATCAATTACCTATATGACTTAATTGAGAAATGAAAGATCTCGAGAGTTCATCAGCAAAGATGCACTTATTCGGCTCGCAGATTTTGGACGCGGACGAGAATGATCGTTTCACACATCAGTGGAGTCATCGGTTATGGTTTTAAATGAAAAGCCTACTAAGCCCCAGACCGCACGATCGCCGGAAATTTAAACGTTTCCAAGCAGATATTTTTATGACTGTATGACAGTTGTATCAGTAGAAAACGTGTGTGTACATGTAGAATCTGATCAAAGGTCGGCCTGTCTAACAATTGTACGACACAATTACATTATCAATAGAAGAACTATGATGAATCCTCCATGTTACCTATGTGAAAAAATAATCGAAGCAGAACTGGAATTGCAAAATGAAATCATCAAAAAACCTCTCTGCTTGTAAATTACAAAAGTACATGTTTTTTCGCTAATGCAATTTATGGAATCGTTGTGATATCAACTGTTGGTCTGGGTATGGTTGGAATCACGGCAGTATCCACTATCATAGGTGCACGAATTGGAATTGCTGTTCGGACTATATCGATATTAACCGGTGTTACGGATGGTGCTGGCAAATTAATTTCTATACGGTTACATTCATGTGTATTCAGAACAAACTGCTTGCAACGGCACAGAATAGTATAAATACTATTACTAAACTCTATTCAGTGTCTATCGAAGATAAAATAATTAGTATGACCTAGTTTAAGTATTTGTTGGCTAAAATGGAAAATTACCGACAACTCCGAGCACAGATGAGGAACTGCGTAGTGGATTAATAGATAAAGGTCCAGTAAAACATCTACCGCAGGAGTGTCATAGGCGGTTTTGCCACTTGTTGATCGAGGTCACTGCGTCAATATTGTATCACTCTGGCCACTGTTTGACCACTTTATTATCGTGGATTATTAAATCCACGGGCTGCGCACAGTAAGGGGATCTTTTGATAAAATAAATAAAATTCATGGGGGATAGAAGGCAGTGACATGTATAAACTATAAAAACCAAAATGCTTATAATCCCTGCATTTATTGGGTCAAAATGTGCTTAGTTTATCGTAAATGTTATCCTTGTGTCTCCGCTAGAACTTATGCATTGTTTCAAAACAATCACCTTGTGTGCTTTAATTCAGTGTCTAACTCGTATTCGCGTCGATTGGTGCAATCGTCATACTGTATGATACTTACTCCTGGCACTATTACATTCCTTACCAAACTATATTTAGTTCATGCCTTAACTTCGTTCATACGTTTCGTCGGCTGATACTTTGAATACATCAGAAATCATTCAAAAAATTACGTCAGAGATCTTTTTGTCAGAAGAAAATAAACACATTTATTTTGTTTATATTCAGTAAATTTAGTTTTTCCCACATCAATAATATTTGCAAAGTTTTTACAGTTTGTTTTGCTAGATCATATAAATACTTTCGGCAGTTTCAAGTTTATCTTCATAAAATTATTATATAAGAAAGCAAAAATAATGATTGCAAAATTTGCATGAGAACAAATGGTTCAAATTCAGAAACTTTTAAACTATAAATATACAAAGGGTTTAAACTTGTGACATGACATAATCAGCAAATGATGCCTCTTTACTTGTGACGTGAACCCTTTTAAGATGAATAGATACAGGGTCTATTACATTTCATTGAGTATGTGACCATGTGTATTAGTCATTTTGTCTCACCTGATTTTTGATGATGAAAGCCCAGAATATGAATGTTAAAAACAGAATTGCGATTTAACTGTAATATATTTTAAAATCGTTCAACTCAATGAATATTTGTGTGTACATTAAAGTCGCCCTAGAAATAGACAAAATTTACATTTCTTTCATTATTTTGTTTCTATGTTTTCACACAAATCAATACCCAAAACTCTAGAACTTTATATATATATATATATATATATATATATATATATATATATATATATAATAGATAGATAGATAAACACCAATTATTATTTCCTTTAATTTACAAAGTAAGGAGAGTTTTAGTAAAGATGATGAACCATAATCGACCTATCCCCAGACCTGAAATAACCACTTCTATTAATTATTTCAAACTTAAGCTTTCGTTCTGAACATGTTACCACCTTATTCTTGACATATTTCAGTTGAAAGTGATACAAGTGTATGGCAAGCCACTGGGGAGATAGCTTGGAAATGCTTTGTCATCTCAAGGTTGACTCAAAAGAACGAAACAGAAGACAATTTTCTTGCACATTATCTCTGTAACGCACGCAACTGTATCGTCCACTCAATTTCTAAATTACGCACAATATGAACTTGCATAATTGAACTACCTAGCAAAACAACAGAGATATAAAATGAAAACTTGTCACGTTCTCGAAGATCGAATGCGCGTATTCGATGCTCTAGAACATAATCTCGAGAGAACCAAGTACAAAACTTGTTTCAATTATACGATTTTACATATTCGAGACAGCACGAATTAGCGTCGTCGAAGCTTGAAAACGCTAACATGAGATAGCCAATTAAAGAAATATTTTTATCAGATGATCTCCATCCTAACTGAATATTCAAAGAGTGATTCGTTTTTCGGGGCTCTAATGCACAGTCTTAATTCTTGAATATGCGATCTGTAAAAAGATCAGGTGATTCAAACCAACTTTCTTACTTGCTGACTCGCGCTAGCTTATTCTGTATTTTCGAAGGCATGATTATATGATTCAAACGAGTTTTCCTATTGGCTTTCTCAAGAATGCAAATTTGAGCTAGTTATACGCACATTATAACCGAAATTATGAAAACTTTTCATATATAGCCCCGACAGTCTGCCAGGTTAATGGGTAAGTATCACCTAACTGGATATCCCTAATCTGTATAATCAACGACCCCCACACGACCCCCACCTCTTCTCTCTCTCTCTCTCTCTCTCTCTCTCTCTCTCTCTCTCTCTCTCTCTCTCTCTCGTCCACCAGTTAAAATTATGAACAATTATGCTTGGTACACTATCCATGCTAGTGACTTTGCATTGTATTTGTTATGGATTATTTTCAACAGGTTGCATTTTATTGTGCATGTAAATAAGTATGCATTTAAACAGTTGAACATATTCTTTTAACATGTAAAGTCATTACCTTGGATAATGTACCAAATTAGGTTCATATAATACATTTTGACCATGTTTAAAGGATTTTAAGTACGTTACCTTTAACGTTTTTTATACAATTTACATAATACTGACATTACTTTTAACGTTTTACATTGTACTTTATTCAAAAGAATTTATGTCCATAAAGTTGATGTGCAATCCTACATTTTTCACATCTTTAGAACTTTGCTTCTAACTGGAATCATATAGCTGTTATCGTCCTGAGGTGCCATTAAACCTTGCACAGCGCTTCTACTGGTATATGACCAGTAGAGCTGAAAATGAACAAAACATTTTCAGAAAATCTTGGGGAACCCAAATTAACAAAAATCAGCGAACAAAAACATACAAAAAGCATCACATGGAAAATAATTACTATATTAGTGAGATGATTTAAAACAATGGGAGAAAGTATTTAATATTTCAGTCTAAGATATGAAATCCACACACCAGATCTTGATCAGTGTGTGTGTGTGTGTGTGTGTGTGTGTGTGTGTGTGTGTGACAGAGAGAGAGAATAGTATTCACCGTAAATGATGAGAATGGCAGCAAGAGCTTTACTATATAGAATGCAGAAAAAGGGTGCACAATTTTTTTACAGAAACTAGTATTTATTTCCATAAAGTAAGTACAGTCAGTCTACCACCAGTAGAGCTAAAATAGGTAGATGACTCGAAGGTCTGCAGTAGCTTATAGAGGACAAAACATTTAAGGCGTATTGTCTTCACCACCCCAAAGATTAACATATGCTTAGTTACCATTTGACAAGTTTGTGTTGATGCAGTCAATAGCATTCATCTATTGTTGGGACTGGGGTTGAGGGGCTGATAACGAGTTCTTTGGAAAGTCAATTATCATTGTCTCTGCTTCATATTGAACATCTATTGTCAGGGCTCGAAATTGATGCTAGAAGGTTAGTATTTTGCCAGTTATAATTCTACTATTGCTACCTGGAAGAAAACTACCTTTCTTGCAATTGATATTTTTGGAAGAGTGTTTAATCTTTTATTTTAAAATCAGAAATTCGCTAGTGGACACTTAAAAAGCCAATGTTTTATGATAAAAATATTGCAAGCATATTACTGAAAAAAGTTAATTTCAGCCCCTAATTGTACAGAATACATTTTTCAGAATACATATGCTCATTTTTGTCTCCGTTAACGTTACATTGGCAGAATCGTACAATATTTTACGATATTGAACACTTTCATATTGCACTCACGTGCACGAATCGTGTGCCTATAAATGAACGGAACAACTTTCTACTGTAAACAAACAATGGACGCAGACGCCAGCACTTTTGATTTATTTTATTTGTCTGTGGATGAAGTAAACCAACTGTTTCAGCCATTTGAAAGTAGAGATGCTAAATTTGATAATGTGGATAAATTCATAGAGTCACAAAAGAAACTTTCAACGAAGCAGGCGATTGAACGTGATATCATAAATGTCCAGCGATGGCTGTATGATAACAAACGTGAGACGCTGCATTGAAAATATCATTCCGGATCATTTAAACACTGACTTAGCCGATATGTTTATAACGATTGGCAAAGCGAATCGTTCTATGAGCCATACTCTTTAGATTCTATAAGAAACAGCATAGAACGGCATCTTAAGGCTAAGTGGTATCTGTCTCTCTTAGAGACCTGCTTTCTAGAAATCAATCGAAGCACTAAATTCTATTTTAGAAAATGCAACTGAAGAAGGCTGGTTTTGGAAGAAAGCAAGAGCATCAGAGCTGATAAGCCACGATGACGAAGAAGCTTTAATTTCAGCAGGTGAAATGGGTTCTCACACTCCCGCTACTTTGCAATTTTCCCTGTTCTGCTTTTTGGGGGAAAATGTTTGGATTTAAAGACCGAGACGATCACAGAAAATTCATGTTTGGATACGTATTAGTTTTCACAGATTCCACCAGTACCCAATCTCTTCAATAGACTGAAAGGGATAGCAAAACCTTTGATGGTACTGGGAGGGATGACTACAGATCAACGCATTTTTTTTCCACCGGAACAGCGCCGGAGCGAGACTCTGTTCATCTTACCTGCAATATTTGAGACGAAGACCCTTGGAAATGATGGATGACGACAGCACCTTTTATTTGACACCAATTCCAATGCAGAAACTGACAGAAACTTCGCAGATATGGTACTTATATTTCTAAAGATTCAAGCAATGTCCTTTAATTAATGAAAAAGTTAATTTCAACCCCTAATTGTACAGAATATATTTTTATGCTATTCACAGTCAACATTTATTTGTATTTACCTGATGGAATACAATTCGTTGCAATGAAACAAGTATTAGATAGTTTTCAGTTTCAATTTTTACACATGCAAATAACATTCTGTCTGAATAGGGTTCCAAATTTTACAGGTTCCACCATATACCTCGAAACAAAGTAATAAAATATAAAGCAGGTTCATGATATATTTAACAGAGTTCCAAGTTTTACAGGTTCCACCAAACACCTTGAAACAAAGTAATCAAATGAATGATAAGTTCATGGTTTTTCAAAATTTACAGGTTCCACCATACACCTTGAATCAAAGTAATAGGTTCATGATTTAAGTTGACAAATTCATTAAGGAATATATGCAACACCCAATGTAGAGTTCATAAGATATTTAACAACATATCAAAGCTCAATAACTGTAAGATATAAATAGCTTAGCATAGTTAATGTGGTTAAGAACAATTTCAAAAGTGAACCAAATATTGGCTCCGCGTGCAAAGCTAAAATACTGAAAACCAATAAATTAGTAAAATATATTAATAATCTCCTACTAAAAAGTACATTGTTACACACACACACACACACACACACACACACACACACACACATATATATATATATATATATATATATATATATATATATAT